>JAFISD010000036.1:0-173768 GCA_022560085.1 Helminthosporium solani
CTACTATATAGGGTATTACCCTTATATATCCCCTACTTACTACCCCTACTTATTACCCCTGTAAAATATCCGTGCGTAGACTTGGCTAGATAGGGGGGGATAGGGGAGGGGGTCTGCAAAAACTTTTGGAGTGCTCCTCTGTATAGAGTATATATTCGCCCTTTTGTAATTAACATGCTTCAAGGGACCCTAGGATGCTATTATTAGGCCCCAGACTCAGTGTTCATTGGGTAGGAAACCGATAGATGATACTCCATGTCGACCACGTTGTGATTCGTTTACTTATATTTTGTATAAACCTAGATATTGTACTCCGTACGGAGTTTCTATTCAACTCCACCCCTATATTAGAACACCTCATTGTGTCCCAATCACAGGATATTAATGTTTAGCCACTAATATAATACTAATAAAAACACGAACTCAAAGGCCAATAGCCCCCTAGAAACTTCATAACAATAGTAACGTTAATATAAAAAACTGTCATAAAGTCCATATCACATATAACAAAGTACTAGGACTACTGCCATAGAATCCACCACTTTGACCAAGTTTATAAATAGTTAGACATATATATAGAAAGAGCAATAATATAGCCCAAAGAATTCAAAGGCCCCTTAACTTTGAGAATCGCAATGGTGCAGATGAACATAAAGACAAAGTGGAGAAGAGGATGTTTTTTGACACTTGAACAGTCCTGACCTTGGTCACAAAGAGCAGAGCTATGAAGAGACTGTTTCTAACCAGTAGCTTATACATTCATCTCTTAATTTAATTCAATTAGGTTTAACTTAGCCTGGTCATCTACCATTATAATGCATTTACTTACTTCTCATCTTATCTCACCAGGTGGAACTGTATAATTTTTTCGGATATTTACGGGCGTTCTAGTTTTCGCACCAGCAACAACACATACAGGTACAAAGATCCTCCATGAATCCATCGCAAGTAAGAGTCCCAAAGATATAATCTAAACATCCCATTTTATCTTTTCTATATATTTGACCTCTATGTCTAGTTCTTATATCCGGCCTCGCCAAGGCTCTCCTTCAAGCTCTCAATGGCCTTGGTAATATCAGGCCGGCTGGCGTCTGTAACGCTAACACCCATATGTCCGAATCGGATGTACTTTGTCGCAATCTCCTTGTGTAGACCACCGGCGAAAATGACACCCTTCTTCAACAAGTTCGGTAGGACCTGGGGAGGCGTAATGCCCTCAGGTAGGTATATCGCAGTCATACCATTAGCCTGGTTCTCCGGTTTCGACGCAAGCTGGTTGAGACCAAGGTTAGCAACGGCCTTTTTGACCTTCTCGGATGCAGCTTTGTGGGCAGCAAAGTATTCTTCGATAGGTTTGGAGAGAATCTGCTTCAGCGAAGCATCAAGGGCGCGGACGAGCTGCGGGGAAGGGGTCGCAAAGTATGAGGGCTTCTTCGCTTCGTAGTTTTGCATTATTGGAAGCCAGTTCTTCCATGACCCAAAGTATGACGTTGGCCTTGTCTTGCGCGCCTTGAAGGTCTCGATGGCGCGGCCGGACACCATGAGGATGCTGAGGCCTGCGGGGCTGCCGATGCCTTTTTGCGATGCCGTGAGAACAACATCGAGCTTCCAGTCGTCGAAGCGGATCTCCTCGCTACCCACACTGCACACAGCGTCCACCACAACCAATGTATCGGGGCTGACTCTATGTACGAGTTCGCTCAATGCTTTGATGTCGCTCAACACACCTGTACTAGTATCCACGTGTGTGACTGTAAGGATCTTGTATTTCTTCTCTTTCAAGGCCGCCTCCACCTCGTGAAGCTGCGGGCGGTCGCCAATGGGTGCCTTGAGCTGTGTAGCCGTGATGCCATATGTCTCGAAGCAGTCCGCAAACGAATCGGCAAAGTATCCGGTGTGGAGGACGAGCACCTCATCACCGGGCTCAGCAAGGTTTGCCGCGACTTGGTCCCAGCCAAGGGTGCCGGATCCAGAGATAACGAAGGGCTGCGAGGCGGGATCGGTGGTCTGGAAAAGCTTGCGCAGGTTCGCGAGCACGTCGCCAAAGACGTTTACAAAGGGTTGGCCGACGTGGGACTCGCTACACCTGTGTCAGCGCCATGGCCGCCCTGTGTTGGAAGCTCCAAGCTTACCTGTAGTGGCCCATGGCTTGGAGCACGGCATCGTCAAACTCAATTGGGCCTGGGATGAGAAGGGCTGGGTGATCAGGCTGGCTCGACATTTTGATACGTGTCGCCGGTGCTTCTGAAGTTTGTAGAAATTCTGGTGCCTCTGCTGCTTCTGACGCTTCTGGTATCTCTGGCACTTGTGGTACTTCCAACGGCACTTCCGGTGCTGTTTCGACGGCTTTCTGTGGTCTAGGAGGTTTCTTCAAGGGGATGAAATTCCCGCGCTCGTCAACGAAACGTGCGCTTCGCTCAGTGGAAAAGGGCGTGTTTAACTCCAAGAAAGGGTTCGGATCCAGATGGCGCGAGAAAAGGCTGAGACGAGTAGTTGGGCGTGAGGGAGCCACGGTGACGACAAGGGGCCTGGTAAATGAGGGGTAGAGGCGGGAATTGAAGGCACAAAGAAGTCGACGTGGGGCAGCCAGTGTGGCGGTTGTCGGTAGAGCTCCCGATGGTGCTCACGAGGGCCCGGAGCCGGAGAAAGGAGAAGATCGATAGGATACTTGTGGGATGCTCCCAGATGAAATGAGTGATGGGACGTAGTAAGCGATTGTCTGGTGAGGTAATATGCTATGGGGGGCAACTGGTCGAAAGAAAAAAAAGGAGTGAAAGGTTGAGGCCCTTGGACTCGACCGACACCAGAAGTTTTGGCGAAATGACAATGTGATATCAATTAATTAATTACTAGATATCTACGGAGTAGTAAAGAACACCAACTTGGTTTCACAGAGAGAGTTCTCGCGGACGTCCAGGCCACGTGACTATGTAGACTCTTGGAAAAAATCCGATCAATGCACGATTACCTAAGTATCTAAGTAGTTATTAGTTAGTTACATGTAAATACAAGTATTCATGCACGTGAGATGATCTGGTCAGATAAGACGGGATAAAATCGGATCGGATCGGATCAGATTGATAAGATAAGATAAGATGGGTTTGTTTATCGTTTGCTCAGCTCAAACATCGTCACCACAGTCCACTTGCAGAATAGCCTACCGCTGTCTCTGCAGATTCCTTTGCGAACATGCGCCTCACTCGTTCGGCCTTGCGCGCAGGAGCACGAGCAGGAGCAGAAGCTGGAACAGGAGTGGAAGTCCAGCAACCAAACATCATCATCGAGACAGCCGACGCGTCAAATCCGCATACCGACCCCAAGGAGCGCGTTCCATTGAGCGAAGTGTCCAGTAACACTGCCATTGAACCCGGAAGCGAGGGGCCTCGCAGCCAAAAGATGCCACCCAAGAAGAGCAGAGCAAATGGCGGCGCAAAAAGGGGGAAAAGGGGGAAGGCCATCGAGGAGTTCGTCGAAGCGGATGCTCTGGAGAATGGGCAGACGACTGCAGGGAGCCCCACAAGCGACGCAGCAGCTGATGAGCTGGCAAAGAAACCCACCGACGGTACGTGCTGGGATGCCACTGCGAATAATATCACCCGCTAATCGTCGAGTCCAGGTAATGTTGCGAGCGCTGTGGAGTGTGACGAGCCCGCAAGCCCCCCGCGCACCGGCCGCTTGACACGACGCCAATTGGCCAAACAGCAAGACGACTTCACGAGATCGCTTCGTTCGCGCGGCCCTCCTCCAACCGAGCCAGTCGATGTCGACTTTGAGGATACCGTTGCAGGAGCCCAACCCAAGCCCACCGAACCGCAAGAGGCGCCAGATGCTGGGCCCTTTCTGGCAGAGTCACGCAGAGAGATGTCCGGAGATGAACTCACCGCGGTAGCAGAGAAAGGAGCAGTCGTAGAGACCCAGGAGGCGCCCATTGAGGCAGAAGAAGTTGTCAAGGCGCCGGTAGTAACAGCACAGGAGGAGGAAGCCCAAGACATCGGAACGCGTGCGCCTGCCGTGAGTGAAATCCCCGCCGAACCCGTCCCCGTCGAAATACCAGACGAAGTTACCGCGCCCTCAGTAGAAGTCACTTCTGAGCCCGAGCCAAAGACACTGTCATCGGAAACGTCATGCGAGGGGGAGGCAACCCCAGTAGCAAGTAGCACTTCCAGCCGTCCGTCTTCGCGCAGCCCTTCCAAATCCCCGATGTGCCTTGAGGAGTCCATTGAAGCTTTTGATGCTCTGGAAGAGGCTCTGGAAAATGTGGGAACCGTCATCCCCACGTTCGACCAGTCGGGCGACGAACAATCCCCTTCCAAGACAGCCTTCCTGAAGACTGCAACACCCAAGAAGTCGCCATTAGCTTCTAAGATATCCAGTAATCCCAGCATTGCACCCAAGCTTCCCAAATCTGCCGTACCTAGGGGGTCCCTCGCGCGTGCATCTAGTGTACACGCTGCACCTTGCAAAGGTCTGAGGAAAGGATCAGGAGAGGTTACAGACTATCTGGCTTCGAAACGTCGACCCATCAGCATGTCATTTCCTACACCCCCACCGCCACAACGGTCGACGAGGGCACCTACTCGCGCAGACTTTCAGCTCCCCGGCGAGGCTGTTGCTGCCAAGCTGAAAGCTCAAAAGGAGGAGCGCCTGAAGCAGGAAGCAGAAACTGGCCATGCTGTACCCAGACGTATTAGCATGCCTCCACCACCAAAGTCAACCAAACCCACAACCAGACCCAACTTCCAGCTTCCCGGTGAAGCCATTGCTGCGAAACTGAAAGCGCAAAAGGAAGAACGACTTCAGCGAGAAGCTGAAGGTGGGGACCGTGCTATTCGTATTGCTAATCTCCCTAAACCTCCAAAGTCGACCAAACCGCCCACAGTAGCAAACTTTCAATTGCCTGGTGAGGCTATAGCTGCGAAACTCAAAGCTCAAAAAGAAGAACGTCTAAGGCGAGAAGCCGAAGGCCAGGAATCCATCGCTCGCTCCATCAGTCTTCCTCAGCCTAAATCAACAAAGCCACCCACAGTGCCCAACTTCCGGCTACCGGGTGAGGCCATAGCCGCCAAACTCAAGGCACAGAAGGAGGAACGTTTAAAGCGTGAAGAAGAAGCGGAAGCCGCCAGGAAAGCCCAAGCATCTTCCTTCAAGGCCCGACCAGCACCCGTTAGGAAACCCCCCGCCTCCGTCCGCCAAACCGCCTCTAGTACCGCCCGATTGAACGGCATAAGCAAGGAGAGCGTTGTTGGCGATAAACACAACAGCATGACGCTCTCACGCACCACCTCCACCACCTCTTCGAATCGTAGGAGCACGGTTACGCCCGCTGATGTTGCTGCACTGAAACTGAGGGGTAAAGAGGTGTTTAATCGGGATAAGTTAGAGAAGGAGGCCAGGGATCAAGAGAGGAAAGATAAGGAGGAAGCTGCTAGGAAAGCCAGAACCGAGGCGGCAGAGCGCAGCAGGATTGCGAGTAGAGAGTGGGCGGAGAAGCAGAGGAGAAAACTCATGGTTGCTAGGACGTGAATGAGGACAGGGACAAGGTAATATCGGAAACGCATCAAACTCGAACAATTGTGGAAAGCATTTCCCGATTCGCAGCACCTAGCTGTGACTGTGTATTGTTCTTACACTTTGGATGCTTTCGGTTTTAGGCATACCTTCTCTATCGGTAGTGCTTTTTGGGCGTCGGATGGATATGGATATCGGACTTAGCGAAAGGTGTTCGGTGTGTTCTTCTTTTGATTACAAAGGCCAAACCTATCGAAGTAGTCTTTGTTTAATTATTCCAACCTCAAACTTGTGTTGTTATCTTTCGTATCAATAATCCGCTCTGACACAAGGATCCGGTGCTCTCCTGACGACGTTTTTTCATGTACGGTGGACCCATTTTCTAATGTACTGTAGCATATCTATCTATTCGCGGGAACGAGAGCGTTGTAGAATCCAATTGCGGAACCTTCCGAGGCAACCCGAGCAACCCGAGGCAACATTGGAGAAACCAAGCTACAATCAACCCCAACCCCCCCCCCCCCCCAACCGTCCCTTGCCCAATCCCCTACTTCAAATACCTAGCATACGAAAGCCGCGAGTACATGATCATACCTCAAAAGCCTGCCTCGCTGTCCAACAACCTCGGAACTTCGCCCACACCCCACATCACCCTCACCCACAACCCCACATTTCATCCTTCCTGCGCATAGCTCGCATGCCATCTCTTGCACGCACTCTCCTATCGCGATTCCTTTTTACAGCCACGAATACGATTACGAGTACGTCCTGTCCAGCACTTTCGCATACGGTACACTGCACGCCGAGGTTCGCATCACCGCATACCCGACTCAACGTGAGGAGAAGCATGGCGTCGGCGCCGGTCATTGCGACTCCGCTGCAGGAATGGTTCGTTATAATACCGGATCACAAAGGCGCGTTGGAGAAACGCTTGAGTTTACGGCCGAAGCATTTGGAAGGGCTGAAAGCGGATGCTGATTCATTTTGGCTGTGGGGCGGTACGTTTTTACGACTTTCTCTCTTTCGCTCATCTTCCGTGACTTCTCCGCTTGTTTCCATATCTTGAACATGTAGGCTTCTGTTGATGAGGGGACTTGGATTTAGGAGCCATGCTCGAAGAGCCCCTCGCAGATGGCGTCGCGCCCAAAATGACGGGCTCGGCGATGTTGATTGGCGCGAAGACGAGGGAAGAGGTCGTGGAGAGGTTGAAGAAGGACGTTTATGTTAGTGGGGAGGTGTGGGATTGGGACAAGGTGCAGATCATCCCCTTCAAAAGTGCGTTGAGGAAGGCCTTGTAGGGTGAAGAAATGACATGATGTGAGATGTTGACATGAAGCGGTAGTAATATATAGCTATAAGTTTTGAAAGTCTACGCTATAATATGTACACTGTTCAAACTGCCTGCTCGTTCAGCAAGCTGATCAGGTATCTTCACATGAGCATCTGAAGACCTTTCAGTATCACTTGTCTTGCACGAGAAGGAATCACTTCCTCGCGTGTTTTCCTTCCCAATTCTTTACGGTGCACAACACCTGCTCAAGCGATGATACAGTAGTCATAGGACATATAAAAATATCGCACGAAGCCAAGGCAACCGCCGTGGTCGCTTTCTGAATTTGCATCGGCCGGTTGTTTTTAGAGAGGCGAAGTCCGATCGTTGGGATTTGGATGTTTCGGCTCTTACTATGTATACATCGCTCAATCGTGCCTAGGTTGTAGATCAAACGAGGCGGAGGTGGCTGAGTCAAGACCGGGAATTCTTCGTTCTCAACTGGGAAGATGCCCGGTCGAAGTAATTAGCCGTTTTCGCGGTTCCTAATACAGTCGTCATTCAAGGTGTCTTCCTCCTCTCCATGGGTGCTTCTTTAACCAGTCCAGAAACCGTGGTGATCTGATACCCTCTCTTCTTGATCTCAGGAATAACCTTTCTTAGCATGGGCACCGTCCAACTTCTCCGATCGTGACAAATGATGATTCCGCCAGGCTTTAGCATGCTTATGATGTGAGCCGCGTTGATCCTCCAGTACGGGATTTGCGCGTCGTGCGGGTAAATGTCGCCAAGTACGATGCGGTACTGGAGCATATCCATTCGCTCGCGCACGCGCTTGGAAAAGAAACCTGAGCCCGGCCGAAAATAATGTGGCGGGTGAGAGTCCGAACTTGCGGCGCTGTAGGCAGTGTTCAACATGCGCTCAACCGTATCCATTTGATGGATTAGTTCCGAATCCGGCAGCTTGACAGAGGGTTCATCATGCATGGCATGATTCCCCAGTTCATGTCCCTGCCTGACCATCTCTTTCAGAACACCTTCTCTTCCAGGGACCTGCCCTCCAATAACAAAGAAAGTCGCATGCACGTCGTTCTCCTTTAGAATGTCCATGATCTGCTGCGAATAAGGGCTCGGCGCATCGTCTATTGTCAGTGCGATGACCTTTTCCGATGTATTCACATGCCACAGGACATCGGGCCACATCCTCATGAACTTAAGAATCAGGAATCCTGGCGGCTTATAAACAACGTACAAAGGCGTAAGAAAGATAACGGTGACGGCTATGGCGACAAACAGGGCTACCAGACGAGAACGACGGGCTTTCCGCCGGAGTTTTGAGGGAAGGCGACAGAGATACGCTAGTCTGAGCATTTTGTTTGAAGGCGCATGGCAGTTCATGCGCAAAAGGAGGGAAAGGAAATGCGGGAAAGAAGTAGGAAAGACATCGTTGGGGTTTTGTTTGCGCGGCAGAGAGCTGTGCCTGGCTGTGAAAAGGGAGATGAGGTCAGCCCCAGTCTCACGGCACAGGGGAGGGACGGGTGGGAGGCTAGTCGGTATGAAGGTTAGTGTCTCACGTGATGTGATACACTTCGTCCATTTACGGGATTTGTTGCGAATTTTTCTTTCCTTTCCGACACCGCGATGCTGCCTCGCACCGATGCCCTGGGATTGTATTCGCGTCTATCAGGCCATATATGTCGCAGGTTTCCTTCCAGCTGGGCGGCGTCAGCTTCGCGCCTTGTGGTATGAAAGCCAGCGAGCGCCCCAACGACACACCTTCTTTCCCACCAGACATCTACACCTCGATTGCCTTAGCCGCCTTCAGCGCGACGGCCGCTTTCCAACGCACTGTGTGCTGTTGGATGCCTGAACCTGGGGCTGCCGGATTTAGATTCCCCTCTGGAAAGCTTATTGTCGCAGACCGACGGTGAAACACGAGGCCGTGTCCAATGGTCGTGTGCCCTTGGAACCAATTTGTCACGCCTATTCGAACTTCTTCTACTCCGCTATAGGCCCTCTTAGAATGTTCCTAGAGAAACTCGGACGTTTAATTGACTTGGCTGCCTTTTTACATGGCTACTCAGGTCTCATTGCGTTCATACATATTATTCCTCAGTCTTGGATTCGTGATACGCCATTCTGATCGCCTAATCCATCTTACCAAGTCTAAAGGCAGCATTCATATTCTTATATGAACAAGACAAGACGGATGAGAGCGTGTACATATGTGGCCAAGTAGTCGGTGGCTTTATCGAATCGTACGCCTCGCAATCGTCCTACAAGCGTAGATGTTGTATATATACGCCATGACTGGAGTTGCCCTGTACAAAACTACACAGGACGTCTCCTACATATGTAGATCATTGTGTGAGACACATGGTGTACAGTCAGGTCAGCGCGATGGCCTCGCCCCAGCACTCAGCTGCCTCCTAATGATTTAGCCCGAGTTTACCGTACGCTCTTCTGTGCTTAAATTGCTTGCCGGTGGCAGAATTATCTATCCATTCTCAAGCCAAACCCCATCGCCTATCGAGAACCCACTAGATATCAGACTAGACACAATCCACTAGCATTCATATACCCCTACACCATCTAAGCGTCTCGACGCTACGTACACGCAGGTCCATAACTACCGGAAAGTCTTTAACAAGGAAAATCCAAAAATTGCATGGACAGGAGGTGCAGCACTCTGTGTAACCTTCGTCGACGCAAAGCCTTAACCATTAAATAACGTAAACAGACGTATTACTGGGCACCAAACGATTAGATGCGACTCAATTGTAATAGGTCTATCTTTGTCAACAAGACTCACACCTTCCATGCCTTCCATGCGTTCACAAAATCCTTGTCTTCTAGATCAGCCGTAAAACCAAAGCCAGGAGACATCTTTCCGCCGACAACGCCCAAATCTGCCAGCGGCACCATACTTGGCCGTCCATGCGCACACATGAACGGAAAAACACATCCAGCCAGCCTTTTTACCAATGCTGTACATGCTTCAGAACTCAGCTCGTCATTGAACATGATTGCCGAACGACAAGCGCGGGAGTTGACGAGGTCAATGAGTCTATCGGGACAAGTTGATATTTGTCGAACCCAAGAAGTTGGTTCTTCAGGCTCGAAACCATTAGGTCGAAACGTATTTATAGCATACGGTGCATCTGCATACTTCCATAATGCTGAACGTAGCAATGTGATGAGAACTTGCGGATCTGTTTTACATCGTTCTGATATTAGAGGAGGTAGCGTCGTCACTGAAAGCACGGGTTGTTGCTCCGCGGTGACGGAAAGTTCGACATTGAAAAGTATGCCCCATGCAGCAAATTTAGCTGCGTGTGCGATAAAGTGCCGTTGCTCTTCGTCAGACACGGCAAATTGCACTGGCTTCTCTAGAATGACGAAAACAACGTGTGATTGATGACCGAGCTTGGAGTGATATCCGGAGTGCATGTGGTCTTTAGGTAGGGGCTGGCAAAGCTCGGACAGAAGAGCTTCGACCTGAACACGCTCATCTGCGGCATGCTGATCGATCAAGACAAGCACCTCAGCTCCAGTTTCCGAACCAGTCGAATTGCCTGGCAAGTTTCGCATCTTGACAAGGATGAATTTTTTGTCCAGCTGTGTTATGACTTCAGCCTTCGCAAGACCGGGTTTAGAGAATTTGCTAACGCCAGTTCTGAAGGCTATATTGAACGCCTTGTCTAGTGACGATTCACTGTGACGATTCCCGTGCCTATCGTCGTGCTGGTCGAGTTTGCGCTCAGTTAAACAGACCTGCTGAATGCCTTTGTTTGATGGTCTGAAGATAGGGTTATCCCAATTTTGCAGCAGGCTGTTGAGCCAAGGTGTTGATGCATCGCTCGGTGTGGCTAATCTTTGTGTGAGGCGTAATGGGTGATTATATTGCCCTGAAGTAGCCCCTTGCAGACCAACAGACGGGGCACTGAAGCCTGATGAAGGTGATTGTGAAAGCACGCAGCCAGTACGCGCGTTGAGGAAGAAAGCCTGTTTAGTGGAAGAATCGGTCCAGATCATGACTCTGTCTTTAGCGTCCTCGTCGATTCCTCCAGGCTTCGTAGGTACCAGAGACTCAAGTTTGCTTCCATTCGACGCCCCTGCAAGTAACGGCGGCACTTCAAATGCAGAACCTTGACGGGAAGACCGGAGATTCCAAGTATCTGAGTGGTCAAAATTCCTTGAGGGCCAGGCGGAATTGCCTTTCCCTTGGAGTTTCTTTTCAACGTTGAGATTCCCCCAAAAGTCTGCTTTGCCGCTCTTGATGCGTGACCATTGAGCAAAAGGCCCGAGCTGTGTCGCGTTGAAGAATTTCTCCGTGGATGTCTTTTGCAACGTCTTTGCTCTGCATGGACCTGGTTTCTTTGGCAGTTCGGAATTTCTCTCGGAATCTGAACTGCCAACTGCATCAGAAGGGACGCCCTGATCGTTCCGTTTGGTGCGAGGTTTGTGTAGCCGAAAGTGATGGGTCGACAGCCATTGCGCGATCATCGCATTCAGAACTCCTACTATTGCTTGTAGGTTGGTCTCATCTTCCACGAAATCTTCTCCAGAGCGGGTGGAAGTGCAGCCATTTTCCAACAATATGCGGAGGTGAAACATCGGGTACCGATCAACGCCTTTACGTGCTGTTAGCTGTCTATTGGTATAACCCTCGCTCTTAAATCGCTTGTCACCCTGCCGCCTCACTTTATCGTTCGCACTAACACTGGACGAATTCTCGATAGTGCCAAAGCTGGACAAGGAGAAAATGCGATTGACCTCTTCGAAGAATTCGTTGTGACCTGACTCGATGGAAAGGGGTCTAACCCCGACAGAGATGAATTGGACGCGCTTGGTCGGCGCAGGATGTAAAGATATGGCACCCTTGATGGAGATGGCAGAAGTAGATGCTGATGCTGGGATCCACGACGGCCAATCTTCACAGGCGATCAAATTTGCTTGGGTGAGAACGCTCAGCAAGAACTGTGATTCCGGCGAGCGGGGTACATCTGTTCTACTCGCTCGACCAGAGTCGGATAGTTTGAGTTGCGTGTTACCGTCTGCATCTCGCATCCTGAGCGCTACAGGTTGCCCCCAGCTCAGAAGCAGACCCGTCACCTCCCTTTTTAGCGACTCCCAGAGGCGATCTAGCCCGGATTTTTGCTCTGTCAAAGCTGCTTGTTGCTTGATCCGCACGGGTAGATTTCCAAACAAATTGCGCACCGTCACTCGAGTGCCGTGCTTCGGGTGAATCTCATGCTGCGCCTGCGCTGGAAGCTGTCGATCGATCACGTTGGAATGGTGGAACGACAGTAGACTAAGGGAGCGATGCTCGTGGTGGCGGGAGACCAGCTGCAAAAGGCATACGGCAGAGAGTGAAGCAAGAAAGGTGCCATTGCGGCCAAGGGAGACATGCTCAGAGTAGTATTTAGAAGTAGCTAGAGCCTGTCAGCATCGCAGAGGTGAATAGCCGGGACTATACTGACCATACAATTTGCAGAGGCTTCCGTCCTGACGAAATTCAGACGGGGCGATACCTAAGCCATTATCTTCAACTGTGCAAGCCCCCCGCGTAAAGTCGACCGTCGCCTCAATCTGGGTAGCCTGTGCATCGAGAGAGTTCTTTATAAGTTCCAGCACAACTCCGACCAGGGACACAATCGCAGTCGACGACTTGATCTGGGCGACTACGGCGTCTGGCAGCGGCAGGATACGTCTACTACGACGCATTCTTCTCAAGCCGTCACGTGCATTACGATGCCGGTGCTTGCATTGACGTTCACTGTGGTGTTGGTGCCTGCATCCACAGCCATCATGGCATTGGTATTTGCATGTGGCTGGCCAGCTGGCTGGTAGAGGTTGAGGCTTCGATTGATTTGCACCGGATAGATCAGAAGTAGATACGAAGTACGGAGTACGGAGTGTTACGAGGTACGGAGTAGATACGATGCATACGAAGTAATCAGACAATTGATGGCATTGACCGTCACGGAAAGGCACGGGCCACGGCTGCCCTCAACACCAGGCACCGTTCGGACTACGAATCATCCAGCCCTGTAGAAAGATTGCCCCTTGCCGCCCCCCCTCCCCTCTCTCCGCCCTCTGAACAGCAATACAACGGCAACGATACTCCCATTCACTTTGCGCCTCTTCTGCCCCAACGCCCGACGCCCACCTGCAGCCTCATCATTGCCAATTCATTCCTCCACGTGGAGCTGCGCGAGCCTTTAAATCATCCGCCTCAGCCTCCGCCTCCGACAGAGCAGATTCGTGGCACGCAAACAAACGGGGCGCTTCCGGAATCACTGTAGCCCAGCTGTCGCACGCTCTCTGGCACTATAATAATGGCAACCGCCGCCGAAGCTGCGTCGGGGTCTCATGGTGTGTCATACCCCTTGGCACCGCTACCCCTTCCTTCTCATTCTTAGACATTCAAAGCAGAGATGGCGCTGACACTCATGGGAAAAGATCGCCATGCGCGCAAGCGGCCCTTTGCGGGCTTCATGAAGCGTCTCGCCAACCTCAAATCGTCCACCTCCGACTCTCCAGGCGCATCCGGGAAGAAGGGTCAAGCTGCATCTCAGCCCAAGTCAAAGAAGACCGCTGCGAAGAACAACCCGTACCCTGAGTCAGGCCATGGCAATGGCAATATCCCGCGATCGAACGAGAGCTTCACATCGGCCGAAGACGCCAGTGGCCCCGGCCCACACCGTGGATTGGACAAGAGCAACAAATCGACGGCACCGACAGTGGCCACCAATGCTGGAACTGTTCATTCTGGAAGGTCAAAAGCAGAAACGGGCATCAGCAACACAGTTGGTGGAGGAAGCACATTCTCGTCGCCCACCCATTCAGAGCGCTCTCTCACTACAACTTTAACCACCATACAATCCACTGCTCCCAACAATGCATTAGGAGGCGGTCAGACGCTCACACAAGCAGCTAATGGCCCGCCGATACACTTTACACACCAGTTCCCAACTTCGCCTCCACCGTCGGCTATACCTCCACATCTGGCGCCACAGTCACAACCAAATACCTACCAGGCGGCGACTGCTAACAACATGCTCACGGATAATGCGTCCATTCTTACGCTGGCTTCATCCTCCAAACGCCGCCGCCGAAACTCACTCGATACCAATGCCTCCGTTCGCGCCTTGGCCCCTTCTTCCGTCTGGGGTGGCAGTCGAGAGTCGCTGCCCCTCAGCGTGCTATCTGGAAACCCCGACGCGATATACAGTCCGCAGAACAGACCTGGCGTTGGTAGTTTTGCAAACGCAGAGCGGGCAAGTTTGTACTCTACTTCAGGGGTAGCTGCTCCGGCGCTCAGTAGCGAGCGAAATAGCTACTACGCCAACAAGCAGAATGCAGACGCTCTAAGCGTGCGCAGCGGACCTTTAGGCCATGGCTGGACTGATAGTATCAACGGCTCCATCGGGCCTAACCCGACCAGCCCTCTTGCAAACCCCAGGGAACCTGCAGGACCGGGCAAGTTGAGTCGCCGAAGTTCCGAATGGAAGGAAACCGGTGAGGGCAGTGATGTAGGTGACGATGTCGATGCTCCTGTCAGCCCTGTATCTGCTGAGCACGTGGACAAGGGGAATGGAAAGGCCGTATCGGTGAAATCCTCTGGTTAAAGTATGCAAAAGACGTAGGCACTCGGGTTTAAAAGACAGTTTTTTACAGCTGTACTATGGTATTGTAGCTGGTGAGCGCGGATGGATTGGTGGGGCACTTGGAGATGGGATAGAGGCAGAAGACACGGTGTGTACACGACATGGGATGCATATGACGGCGTATAGAATGGGCACGCGGCTTTTGTGTTTCGAGATATATACCCTTAGGCTGCCGGAATGTATTGTCACCTTGTTGGTGAGTTGTTTTGTTCACTTTGACCTTCCATGTCCATGGCTTCCAATCTCTTTCAAGTCATCATGCATCGGCATGCCATCCATGCTGCACATGCACGTCATCGGAAGCTAAGCATGGAAGATGTAGACGAGTTTGTAGTATGGATTGGAAAGTTTCAATGCTAAATCGAGCACTGTCTACGGGAATCTACCCTGCCTTCGACTTGCTCTCACATCTACCTTCACTCACAATATCTCACTTACACTGCTCCCTAATCTCGTCCAGGCTTTCGTTGGCTTCTTGTTTGGTCAGGTTTTTCCGCTCCGTCTCGCGCCTTCCTCGATTGCTACGACCCGTAGCCCTCCTGTGAGCTTCCCTGACCACGACCACCACATCACCTACACACAAACATTCTAATTCACCATCAGACACCGCACTATCTTCGAAACCAGCCCAATGGCGGCTACAACCGCCTACAATCCCGCCCCCGGCGCCCTCACGCCCACCAAGAAGAACCCTACGCCTGATCTCACCAGCAGTCGCCACAACGTCCTCAAAATCGAAATCGTCAGCGATGGTGATTTTCACATCCAGCTTACGCCTGAAGTCAAGCCGGCTCCCGCTGAGGAAGCTATCAACAGCGCGGCTACGAACTCGACGAACCCCAACCTCAAGCGCGCGCGCGTTGTTCAGTTCCGTGTCTCCAAGGCGGTCATGGTCAAGCATTCGACATACTTTCAACAGCTAATGGGGTTGAGGCCTGATCTTGTACGTGTTTCTTTGTTTCTACCATGGCCTGCTCTCTTTTTTTTTTGCAACGTACTTGTGCTTTACTAGAAAATGACAACAGCCTACAAGCATGGCAATGCGTGTTTGACTGCCTGATAGACGGTCACGCATTACCTAGCAGCTTGTGCGTCCGCTATTCTTTCACCGAGAATACTGACATTCTTCTAGCCCAGCGCAGTCTTCGAGAGTAGAGGCATTGGTTTCGGCTATGCTCTCGAAGTCTGGCTTCGTGCCGTACATCATGGCTGTAACACCCTCCCCACCAACCTGAAGGCGACGCATACAGAGCGCGCCTGGGTAGCTATCGGCGTCGGCGAGCAATTTGGTATGTATAACTTAGATTGATCATGCTTTGAATCATTCCTGTTGCGCCGAAACTGCCCCAGCACCATACAATTCACTCTACACAAACTTCGCTGACTTGGGCTTTTCCAACCTTTAGGGTTTGCACCGAATTACCTTCACAAGATCAAACCGTGGTTTGTTGAGTGTTACAATCATGCCCTCTACAATGGCCCCGGTCTCTCTCCGATGACAGCCTGCTGTCTAGCCTTCCCTTGCAGTGTTTTTGATCATGCTGAGGGTTTCATGAAGCTCACCAAGTATCTTGCGTATAACACCAACGGCAACATCTTTTCTCACAACCCTAGTGGCTTTCAGCAGTTGAATAGTGATGCTCGTATCCTCGATGGTAGGCCCCCTTTCTTCCGATCCTGCATCGACTATACAAACCAGAAGTAACCATATGCAGGCCCGCTCACGAACGCCCGCGCGCATATTCAATCCGTATTGGACCGGGAGCTCTTCTTTCCTCTGAGGAAGCTCCACAGTGCTACTTGTACCTGCCGCAAAGAGACTGCATTTGACTATCAAGCTGCTCTGATGGCACTTGACTGCTGGCCGATTGAGAACGCCGCCGCAAAGTACCCCATCCAGGAAATCATCAATGAGCTGCAGAAATTCGACTTCGTACCGAAGGCAGAGAACTGTACTTCTGGCTTCTGTAATCACAATTTCGTCAACTCTATTCAGATTGCAATCAAAAAGACACTTGTGGCCTTCGATGGCCTCTGCTTGGATTGCATGGAACGCAGTCAGTCTGATGAATTGCCGCGGCATGAATTCATTACCAAGAACGCGCCTTATAAAGGATGTTTTGACATGGGCTGCCGCTTTGGCCATGGTCGTAACTCATGGTAAGTCATACGTTTGTAACGTCCAGCCTCTTACCCACCCTTTCAGTAGTATAGCAAAAGCAAACATTGCGAGCTTTTGATACTAGCCATGTATAGTGGGACTAGCTAACTTTGTAAGGTACTTCTCATGGATGGGTTCGCTTGCCATTCGGCGCGACATTCTTAGCCAGCACCGTGCAGAGAAAGGCTCCCGCGGGCGTAGGGGCAAGCGAGGAGGCAAGCGCTCAACGACACAGAACAACAATGCGACCGAAAATCATAACCAGCATGAGCCTTCGTATGTCTCGATCAACAGCAGTGATAAAGAGAAAGATATGGAAGATGAAGATGAGTTCTTCGACGCCGAGGACGACTATACTAAGACCCCCCCATGGCACGTCCGAGGACCACGAGTCTGATCATGACTCTCATTAGCAGAGGTATGTGTCGGAAGTCACACAATACTCTAGTCAGGTTTGAACTCTAGAATACACTATAACATTCCTGCATCGATCCTTTAATCAGCCATCGATGCCAGCAATCCATCAGGCACTTCGCAGCACCCGCTCTCGATATCATCGGCGTGCTCGCGGTAGGATGCCTTAAGATCAATCTATCTGGTCACCTACATGATTTGGAGTGCTGGCTGTTTGTGATATCTACTTGGTTCAAGACGAGACTCCAGCGTTATGTTACAGTATAGTAGTGCCTCATGGCTCATGAAAAGAAACCCTCATCACATTACCTGTCACATCGAAACAAGTTTCTACTGCACTTAACTAGTTGCAGTGTCTTACTTAATAGTTTTCATCCTACATTTGTTCCGACTACGAGTTACATACATGATACGTTTGACCCCTAACATATGACTTGTTCCCCGAGCCTGTAATGCCGTCCATGGCTTTTCACGATATGTGCTGATGTTTCGCGTTGGCGAAGATTAAAGACTAAGAGGGCGTTCTAGTCATAAGTCAGGATTCTGAGTGAATTCTTGCCGTTTTCCAACCCAAAATTGTTTATCCAGAATTTTCGCTATGGCGCAAGAAGCACTTGAGGACCTAGCGAGAAGCCATTACGGTGCGATTCTCTATGTATCTACCTACAAGCAAGTTTGATATGTCGGAAAAAACCACAATCTTGGTTGGTCATTATAAAGGCCGGTGGTTGGCTAGAAAAGATGCACTTACACGATATTAGTAGCCTTACGGAGTACTTGTTTCTATAGCTTACTCTCCCTATTGCGTACATAGATATTAGGCCCGTTCATGATCAACCAACTAGTGATAATACGCGTGGTACTGTACGCGTGTCCAGCATCTACCAGGTCTCAAAGCACTAGCTTCTTATAAAAAAGATAATACTCGGTCAAACGCGGCCAAAGCTATAGACGCCAGGCTCGATCTACGAAGTAATAGTACATGGCCATGCCGTCCTCTTAAACATGTAACTCGGCAGCCTCTCCCGTCTTCAGGCTCCCCGCTTCAACGTATTTCTTGAGTGCTGCCTTGACCTCTTGCTCATAAAACATGTCCACCTGCTGCGGACACCTACCAATAAATGTCTCGGGTTTCAGCAGCTCATCTAGGTCTCCAAGAATCGGCTTGAAAAAGTCTGTCTTCTTTATCCTCTCAATCAGATCATTGTCCTTTCCATGCTGCTTGACCTGCGCACCCGCCTCGTGGCTGAGCACGCGAATTTCTTCGTGGGCATCCTGACGCGAGATGTTCTTCTTGACAAGTGCCATGATGATGTTTTCCGTCGCCATGAAGGGGAGCTCGGCTTCAACACGCTTCTTAATGACAGCAGGGTAGACGACTAGCCCTGAGGCAATGTTGTTGAGGAGGATAAGTGAAGCGTCTGCCGCGAGAAAAGATTGCGGCAGACACATGCGCCGAATGGCGCTATCGTCCAGTGTCCGCTCCATCCACTGGGCGGCATATGTTGCCTGGTGAAAATCAGCATTGCGTTGTCCAGAGGCGTGTTGGAAAGAAAAGAAAAAGCGAACCCGTCGTTCGGGCACGTACGCTGGCATCCGCATTCAGGTTCCTTAACTTCCTACCGAGTGAGCAGAGACGCTCGCTGCGCATAGGATTACGCTTGTAGGCCATTGCCGACGAGCCAATTTGTGTGCTCTCAAAAGGCTCTTCGAGTTCCTTGAAAGAAGCGAGCAGACGAATGGCCTGGCCAATGTGTTCACAGGTAGCACCAAAGGAGGAAAGCGCGTTGAGAACATCGGCGTCGATCTTGCGGGTGTATGTCTGTGAGGAGATGATGTAGGCGGAGGGGAAGTCCGCTTTTTTGGTGACGAGCTCGTCGAGACGATCAACCTTGTCGTGATCGCCATCGAAGATTTGGAGGAACGAGGCCTGTGGTCGTCAGTCTGCAGAGCTGGTGCGGAGGCATGGCTGTACATATCAGTAAGGGGTTTGATTTACCTGGGTGCCAGTCGTGCCCTTGACGCCTCTGAATCGCAGTTTGGCCCTCACAAACTCCAGATTCTCGAGATCCCTCATTAGATCCTGGATCCATAGACACGCTCGCTTGCCCACCGTGGTAAGCTGTGCAGGCTGTAGATGGGTGTATGCGAGGCAGGGCAAGCTCTTGTAGTCCTTCGCGAACGTCGAAAGCTTCTCGATGACGGTAGCCAGCTTGGGAAGCAGGATATCCAGGCCGTCTCGGAGAAAGATCTGGTCCTGGTCAGCCATGGCCATCTCGCCAGCAACAGAGCCGCAAAGTGCACGCGTACCAGATCTGCATTGTCAGTGCAATAGCAGCTCGTGGCTCCCCAGTGGATGATTCCCGCAGCAGCAGGCGCCTTGAGCCCAAACGTGTGGACGTGAGCCATGACATCGTGCCGCCGCTTCTTCTCCTCCTCGGCGGCAGTCTTGAACTCTTCGTCCTGTATGACCTGGTGCTGCTTCATCTGGGCGATGGCATCGTCGGTGATGTCGAGCCCCAGTTCCTTCTCCGCCTCAGCGAGCCAGATCCAGAGCTGGCGCCAGGTGCTGAAGCGGTTGCGCGGGCTGAAAAGGTACTTCATCTCGGGGGACGAGTAGCGGGAATTGAGCGGGTCTTGGTAGGTATCGTTGGCGGACATGATGGGCACTCGGGGGACACGACAGAAGGATTATGTGGAGAGAGGGAGGGAGAGAGAGCACAATTGACTCTATTTAACTTATTTTGTGGAGAACAGGTTCTGGCCCGGGGCTGGATACTCGCCCGCAAGAGTCCCACCTTCATGCACGCGGGATGCAGAAAAAGCAGAAGACGATAGATATTTGAAGTTTGAGGCGGGGCGGCCATCTGTGTCTGTGAAGCGGGGCAATAGACTCCGAGAACCGGAGACAAGGAAAGAATCATGGCAAAATAAGCTTCATTGCGGTCACGAATGGCAAGTTTCTGCGCCCTCATACGGCTTAATTTGCGTCAGTCAATTCCACAGGATTGTAATGGCGTGACATACGGACTGTTTGCATTGGTGTCGTTGTTTGGACTTGGTAGATGAGCTCACCGTCCTCGGCGAACACCCCTCGTCAAAAAGAAGGTCAAAACATGATTCACACATTACTACACATGAACAAATCTATCAATTCATATGCAAGTATGGCCAAAGGGATCCAGACAGGCCGTTGCAATGCAGAAAAGGTCACAATGAAAACCAAGCGTGCTCGCCGATGCTACAAGACAAGTGCTTTTCCACGACAATGTCACCAACTCCACTTCATATAACATCACTGAGCACGTCCGAGGAGCTGTCCACCTAGGCCGCTCGTCGACCAAGCCAATTCCACTTTCTTCTCCCTGACGCCTTTTCCTGGTGCGGCGGCATCTCTACGCCTTCTCGATCCACGCCCTCTGTTGCGACACCCCTATCCCCACCATTCTCCGGATAGGCCATCGCACTCCCCCTCTTTCTCCCAGTCTTGACATCCCTCCGGCTAGCACAGCAGCAGCAAAGCCCCGTCTGGACCAGCCAAGCAAAGATGGCAAAGGCACTAGCCGTCCACATGAACCCAAAGAAGGTCGCACCTATTTCAGCGCTAATATTCAGTTCGGACACGCCGCTGATAACGTTGCGGAAGATGATGGACATGACGGTTGCGATAATCGAGGCGACAGTTACGAAAAGCGCGTTGAGGAAGGTGAGGATGGCAATGGGCAGTGTGGCCCAGCGGGAGAGGATTGATAGCGGCATGAGGAACACAAGGACGAAGGAGAGACATGCCGATGTCAAAAACAGGCCGAACATGAAGTACGAGACGATTCTTATGAGGTCGAGGATGTCGTTGATGTTGGAAGGGAGGTTGACTATAGAGCACGTTCAGTTCATAAAGTTGGTGTGCAGCAGCACGGAAAGGGGAGAAAGTGTGTGAGAGAAGTCATACTTGAAGCCCCAGCAAGTAGTTCATTTCTCAATATCTCCACAGGATTAAACCAATACAAAGTCTGCGGCGGCGAACAATGCGTGACCCCCTGATCAACAAAGCCCTCACAGAATCCCCAAAGCGCCACTTGGTAGAAATCATGCAAGCCCAATGTCTGCGCAATAGTGTTTATGAGAGCAAAATTCGGCACCGACGCCGGGATGATGTTGCTAACATCGATCTTGATAAAGTACCAGTCGCGGATGAGGCGCTTGTTGTAGGTTCCCGAAATCTCGACGAGGATGAGGAAGATGACGGTTATGAAAAGGAAGAAGGAGCATAGGCAGGCGAAGATGGTCCGCGTGCGTGTTGCACGCCTGATTTGCGCTTTGGAGGGCGTAGTATTGGGGCCATAGGTAGGTTGGGCGGTGTGCGGAGAAGACGACGACGAGGAGGGGGGAGTACGTATGTTACGTCTGAAAGATGGAACCTTCATCGTCGAGGTAGAAAAGACGAGCAAATCGGACCGTCTTTTGTAAGAGGTATGGATGGAGGATTTCCAGGGTGAGAAAGAGAGAGCAAGAGAACGAAGACGACTACGACGACGAGGACGGAAACAAAAAGGCGGTAATAACAAGAGAGACCGAAGAATTCCAAAACAAGAGAATGAAGAATATCCTTGCCCTCGTCGTTAAGAAGATTTCTTTCCAAGCTTCCTCACCACAGAAAAACGCTGACTGGCGATCCGTAACGCGCGGCCGTCAGACCTGTGGAAGTTCTTATAGAGCCTACAAGACATGCTATGACGTCGCGACCATCCAGACTCTTTGCCTCCCCCCTCCAAAGCCAGAGCTACCCAGCGTTTGGGAAGCCGCTAGACTGGACAAGTGTCTATCAGAAGCTCGGCCTACGAAATACATGTTACTACATGTTACTTTGTCGACAATGTGGCTGGTGGTGGTGACGTTGACATTGACGTTTATGTTAACTACTGCGCCTCATGGGGTTTGTGATGTATCTAATACTCCAAATATACCCAAGTAGGTACATATACAAGACAAGTGTTGGTATTAGCTAGGTAATAAATAACACGGCTCACCTTCCGTGCTATTGATGAAGGGGTACGATATATGCTAGGGTTGGATGGCAGATCACGGGAAGATCTGCGAGATTGGCGATGCAGGAGGCTGGGGTGATGAATTCTTTGACAAGGGTGGTAAATATTGCCTACTCCGTACATACTCTGTGTACTATAATTCCAGCGGTGACCTATATGGCTTCATCAGCCGCTCGGATATAGTCGTTCGTCGAGCGTCAAAGATGAAGCAACTCAGGCGTCAGGCTGAGGTCGGAACGTGGCGGAGCCGTAGCAGCGTCCTTATTCACACCCTCAAAACTGTGAATCTGTCCATCAACCTTATCCGAATCTCAACTTCAACCGTAAAATTTCAATGTTATTTCTCCTTCTATCAAACGCTGAGATGACTTTGATCTCGCTTACATGTACAAATCACCCCTCATCCCACTCTCGCTCCTAGATCAGCGTCGCTCTCGTTCCACTCAGATCACACACGCCCGCTCTACGCTCAGACAAGGAAAGGAAATTGAGAATAGAAATTACACAGTTTAGGTAAACGCCATCGTTCGCCGTCCCCCGCTGAAAATGGTTGCCCTATGATGATATTTGCCCGTCGTGTACGAAGACAGCGAAGGCGCATGATCGAAAGAAGTTGCCAAGATGGTTGGATATATACCAGAGCAAAAGCTAGTTGCAAAGGGATGACATGAAGAGTAAATGGAAGCCACGCTGTCTATGCCATTGGAAGGTCGTCATTTGATGTTTCCACGCGAAAAGGGGTTATTGAAATAAGCTTTCGATTCAAAGTCGGAAAGGCCCATGCTACAAGCGCGGGATACAAGATACAAGTCGTGAAAAACGCGTGATGGGCGCAGTGAAGGCAGAAACGAAATGGTAAATCTCGTGTTCACCTCACCAGGTTCATTTGTGGTCGAAGCTGAGAGGCCAAGTCCTCCTTGGTTGTGACCATTTCCGCTGGTATCTTGCTCACACGGTAAGCTCCATTTCGGATCGCCATCCGTCCTGCGTGGGACATGCCAGAGCGGTTGGATCGGATTGAACCGGCATCCGAAGCATTGGATTCTGGATCTCGGAAACGTGGTGGGGGGGCGAAGTCAAGAGCTGTGAATGTACCCGACTTGCGAAGCAAATGCCTATAGGTTATCAGTCCTGGACGCTGGCAAGATTGGAGCAAGAATACATACGGGCTGGGCATCACGGCAAGGTCATCGTACGAACTTGTCAATGGCGTGGCCGGTCTGAAAGCCGGGCTATATGGCCTGGCGTTGCCCAACGGGCTGTCCGGGCGCATGCCATTCTGCCTGTCTCTGAAGGACACGGGCGGTGCAAAGTCCATGGCATTGAAGAGGGCAGTGTCGTTCTTGAGTTGAGAGGGCGTCGGTAGAGCATTAAGAACAGACGGAGGTGGCAGTGGCTTCCTGGGAGGACCCATGCGACCGCTCATAGAAGACATGTTCCGAGGGGGATACGCAGCGGACGAGGCCATCGAGCTGTTAGACATATGAGCTCCACGAGGGCCGGTGCCGCTACGGAAGCGCGGGGGTGCACGAGGAGGCGGCGTCATGGCACGGCGAGTAACGGGCTGGGCAAATGGTGCCTGAGGACCCTGGGCATGTGCAACAACAAAGCTACCGGTTTGTGGGTCAAAGACAGTACCGTCGAGATACTCCGAAGTGTAGTCTTCGTAGTAATCATCGTAGATGTTAGCCGCAGGCTCGGGCTTGCTGTCGTCGAAGTATTCCTTGTAAAAAGATCGGATACGGTTGGCACGTTGTTCGGCATTCTCATTTGGGTCATCCGGGGGAAGTGGGCGCAGGCTCATGGACAGGCGGTTCGCATTTCCACCAACATTGACCCCAAGACCAAGGGCTTGCG
This sequence comes from Helminthosporium solani, assembly GCA_022560085.1. Lineage (NCBI taxonomy): Eukaryota > Fungi > Ascomycota > Dothideomycetes > Pleosporales > Massarinaceae > Helminthosporium > Helminthosporium solani. The sequence continues at coordinate 23,929 of JAFISD010000036.1, forward strand.
ATTGTCGGACAGAACGACGCGGCTGGGGAGCGATGGGGCCCTCGGCAGGCTCTTCAGGGATGGCCATGGCCGATTTAGACTGTGTTGGAGACGGTGGAGTGATCTGGAAGCCGTCTCCGAAACTCGAGTCGCTCATAAAGCTGGTCGTATTTCCCTTGGACTGTACAACCGCTTGCTGAGACTGTATCCGTGGAAGTGGCTTAGGGCTTGTGTTGGCGGTAGCTCGCGCTTCCTGAACAGCAGGCAAGGGACCTGCAGACGCAGGGGCTGCGGAAGGGGGAGGGGGAAGGGCATTGTTGGGAGCAGATCCAGGAGCAGGCGGCAAGGGATCGTAGGTACGCGGGTTCAGAGGGCTCAAAGGCATAGCGGCTGGTTCGGGGTACTTTAGATCGGGGTCGATGCGGAGAGGCGCGGACCTGGACATTCTCTGCGCGTTCTTCAACAGGCCGTCGTTCATCCGGTTCATCTCGGTTCCACCACTCGACGCGGTGTGCACGGATGCATTGTCGTGCTTGTAGGGACGGTTACCGCTACCAACGCTTACAGCGTCGTTTTGAACAAATGCGACGGGGCGGTAAGGGTCGTCGACATCGTGAGTAGAGCGAGAAAGAGAGTGCAGAGACTCGCGAGAGCCGTGAAGTCCGGCAGGTAGGATGTAAGGACCCGCAACATCGATGTCCAACGACATGCCCTTCTGATGGGTGCTTCGGCTGCCCACCTTTTCCATATCGGTGACGGTCATCTCGGGCACCTTCCGGTTCTTCCTCCCCACTCCTTCCATGGCCGGGTCGATGCCAAAATCCAGCGATTTGTACTTGTCCTTGGCGTCTTCGGCGCGCAGGTTCTTCTGGTGTCGTCGGTGAAGGTATAGCAATACGAGGGCAACAACGACGATGGGAACACTACAGGCGGTCAGTGGCGGGCACACAGATGCGGAGAAGGTCATCCGTCGTACACTACAGCGATGATAATTGGCAGGGTGGGCACCACGGTGGGCTTTTTGCAGCCGGGGTCGGTGTCGTTGGTACATGTCGAGCGGGCGACCACCACCTTTGACCTCTCCACCATGTCCGTCCTTGTGGGCAGGCTCCCTCCATTCTCTTTCCGGGAAAGCTGGTGCGGGTGGGCATGGCGATGGTGTGAGTGCACCATGGCGCCAGAAGCTCAGTCTCCTTCGCGAGTCAAAATATCGACACGGCCAAAACAATCGACGCCGGGCTCTTCCACAGAATGTCGCTCGGTTGCGGCTTCGTGGTCGTCGTTGTCGCCTTGGTTGTCGCCGGCGTTCGCAGCAAAGTTAAAGGTTAGATATTAATGGCAGCGTTCCGTGGGGGAGGGCGGAAAGATGGTGTGTTTGGTGGGCAAGCGAATGTGTATAGCAGGCTAAGTAATGAGTGACTAGGAATGGGATCAACGCTCGACAGGTCCAGAAAAGAGTGACAGAGGTAGGATGCGGACTTGCACGACGGCGTAGAGGCGGAATTAGTAAGGAGCGGCTTCCGCAGAGTGAAGTGAAGAGCGAGAGAGAGCAACCGGGCGGGCAAGAGATGCAAGAAGAGTCGCGAGGCTTCCAAGTCCGAGCGCTATGGCCGTCTGATTGGCCTTGCGGGTCGTGCCTGCCAGTTGCCAGTGTGCCAGTCGCACCCTGGCCAGTCCCCGTGCCCGGGATCCCCTGTTTCGCGAGTCGGCACTGGATTCGTCAGATATTCCACGAATGCGTCCGTTGTGCACGACGACGAGCGGGCGCCATTGTCTGTCTCGCTGCAGGTGTTTCTTTTGTCTTTGGACGAGTGCGAATTCGACGTCTTTGTCGGCCTGTCGTCGCATGCAGACATCTACTGCGGAGTACTCCGTACAGAACCGTTGAACTCCATCTCGCCAGCGGTTGGTGGGTCCGAACCGAAACAGGCAACGCTTATGCAGGTACATGTCCGGGGCCGAGCCAATCAGCGGCTCTCCAGCCTGGAAACATCTGCACTGTAGGCGCGCCTGAGGCCCCTGAACCAGCGTCGCCTCTCCCTCTCTCGATGAATGATATCGATCAGCGGTCGTCCCCTCAAGCTACAGAGGACATGTCTACTCAGCTTGCAGTAGACCTATTGACTGCAAACAATACGGAGTAGTACAGCATGACTCCAACCGTCCGTCCGTCCGTCTGCTCGCTCATCAGCCCGGCCATGCTATGCCATGCCATGCCACAACATACAAACATACTTTGTCCGCCCCCATTGAGCGCAGACCTCATTTAATTTAATTTCATTTCACTCCCCCCATCTCATTTCACTTGACTTCGCTTCATTTCCCGCGACCCCGGGACCACCTACGTTCATTAGGCTAGCTGTGCACATCTCGGGGCGGACATACCGTACCCGATACGGGGAGGTTGTGCGTAGATACGACATGCATATCTATACGGAGTATACGGAGTCGATGGACATGTATTGAATACATACGGAGGAGTACTCTGTGCGGAGTAGTATCTATCTACATATTAGAAAGCACCATGTGCTGCTATACGACAATCCAAGTTGTTATAATCGTGCCACCCCAATACCTATCCATGGTGCGCTTCACAACAACTCGTCTTTTCCGTTGATCATCTGATGTCATTGTTACTGCACCTTGAATGCATGCAGCCAGCCGTCAGAGCGCTCGTGTGGCTGCAGGCGGGAGCTTCAACGGCAAACTTTGTTTAATAGCTGCAGTACATAGTTACATATATGCACCGCCAAAACGTTAGCAGTCATGACGACGACGAGAACACGAAAACAACTCCAACGCCGCTCATCCCCGACTCCACCTTCTCGCCTTTGATTATTCTTGGCTCGCTACTACGTATGTCTTGTACATCTGTATTTCTATGTATATCTATATATATAGGAGGGGGTGAGATAATACGGGCACACTATACGCTTGCGCCTTGCGGGTAAATTGGCGCTTCCCTCACAAAGGGGAAATTGCTGATCCTTCGCCTTCTTCCACGGCCTCCTGCAGAAAATCTGACTCGAGGCCGTATTGTAGTCGTGCAAGTTCGGAAAATTTGTGTTTCGGATTCTGGACACTAAAATTTCTTTTCGTCTTGTTATCGGTGCCTTGGCTGGAGAGTTTCACCATCTACATACGTACATACTCCGTACATACTATAGATACTCCGTGTAGTGGGATGCTATCTACATGATGATCGGCGTTTTGAGCACATGTATGCATTATCTATGCACATTGTCAATCTGTCAAACTGTCTGTCACCTTTCCCCGTCATTTCGGTTCTCTGCCTACAATATGCAGCATGTCGTACTCCGTACACATGTAAGCCTCATAATCAAGGCCATTGCCTAAGCATATGCAACCAAAGCTTATCGTGCAAATGCAAACAATCGTCTCCTTGCCCGACATAGATAGACATCTACCTGATCTCTCAATCTACGCAAACCTCAACCACCAGCCATCGAAATAGTCGGGAACTCGGTCCCACTGGAGGGTGCCGCCGAACCTTCAACAGTTTCCCCCACCTTCTCCTTCCCAGACGTACCGGTGAGAGGTGTATCGCTATAGGTCGTCTCAGAGGCGGCAAATTCGTAGGCATTCTGCGCGGGGGGGCTCCGTGACTCGTCGTTCAAATTTCTGCCTCTGCCCGACCGTGTCTTGGACGACCTGCGGCTAGGTATAGAGCGTTGCTTGCCGACGGGCGGGAATGCTGCCAGGCCTGCGCTTACACAACCAAACCCGATGGCGCCAACAGCCCCGAGGGTGTTCACTGCTCCTGCGTTGGCACCTTTGCAACGTGGAGGTTTGCGGTGAGAGTACGACTTCAGGTCCGGATCATCAGGTACAGCCAATGTCCAGCGTAGCAATCGGATAAACTTTTGGGAGAAGGACGTGTGAGCTATTGTCTCGGGTGCTTGAGACGATGCTATTTGCTGCCGTTCATTCGTCGAAAATACAGATGGCATTTCTTCCTCCCAGCATTCATTGATGCGCTGTTACCAGTCAGCATCAGCCTACCAGCGGACACATGAAATGCTAGGAGGGGTGATGAGCACTTACACTATATCCCGTCCGATCAGCAGTAAGGATCCACAGCCGATGAAGAAGAATTTCCTCATTCTTTTGCATCTTCTGCTTGTCGGTCATGGACGTTGTAGGGTCCACCCAAATTTGCTTCATCTTCTCTTTATGATGTCGGTATGTCGCGCTAATCTCTCGAAGAAAAGCTTGCTGGCATCGTCGTTTAGGATCGAGCGCCTCGTGGTCTTCTTCAACCGTATAAAGAGCTTTCGTCGAATTTCCAGTAACGCGTGTTCTCTTGTGCATCGCCACAGAGATTGAGTCTGTGGGCTGGACGTTACTACGATGACTACCACTATCCCATGGAGTACGCTGATTGGAAAAGCCAGTTCGGTTTGGAAAGGCTGAAGAGGAATCTGCAGTTTCTGAAAAAAGTTTATGCTCAAGATTGTGATGTCTAGATTGATCTAGGTACAATGACGGTGCATCAGATCTCAGTGGAATAACTTCGTCATACTTTTCTGAAGCCTCTCCGTTAGGACCATGATAGTCTGGGTGCCGTTCATCTGAGGGTGATGTGATTCTTGGCCCGTGAGATGATTCGTTCAAAGCAACGCGACGGTAGTCTCGACTGAACTTCTTGGGGTTGACTTTACGAGCATCTTTCGTTAGAGATGTGAAAGGCTTGATCATAGTGTCGATCAAATTAGAGTTTGATGCAAGAGAATCTTGAGGCTGCGCATAACCCCCTTTTTCCAACGAGAGTGATGAGCCGTTTTCTGAGCGACATATGCCCACACTACTCGCCAGCGGAAGCTCCCGTCTTCTCACTGTTGTGAATTTCTTAAGGGGATTCTTCCGACGCAAACTCCTCATACTTGGCCGGTTTCCAATGCTTGCTGGAACTGGATTCTCGTCCCAAAGTGATTCAATTCCTAATATCGCATTCATCTTGGAACTCACCATCCAACTCTCGTTGGCAACACGTCGATTCTTTGGAAAGAAATCTGTCTGATCCTGTGATGGGCGATTGTCTCCATCATTATAATAGCCGTTGTCCATGAAATGATCATGTATGTCTTGTGGTGGTAACGTCGACGAGCCAGCGCCATACCAATGTTGACCACTATCCTCAATGAGATCCGCGTATCCAGTATTGCGAGTCTGTTGTGGCATTTTAGGAGTTTGTTCCGTGATGGGTGACAGTATCTGTGGAGTCTCATTGTACTCCACCGGGAATCTTGAGTCCATGTTGTCGTTAAAGCCAGTGTCACCAAGTTGACCATGTTCAAACCCTGATAGTCGATGTCCGTTCCAGCTTGCAATACTGGAAATGGACGATTCTCCCGAGACTGGTCTCTCTCTAGCTCCACCTCGAATACACATTTTGGCATCGCTATATCGATAATATTCTGGCTGGAGCTCTTCGCCACCGCCACCGCGCATACAAGGGACGATACACCTTTGCTTTTCCAGGATCCGACTGAGAATCGGAAGGCCTGGTTCTGAATCTCTCTGACAACCATGCTCGGCATCACCATTGCGGTATCCCGTCATGCCGTCTGCAATTTGGAAATCTGCAAAGAAATATGCCATGTCATCAGTACCATTGATAACAACACGCTCGTTAGTACTCGGTCGTGATGGAGCCCTTGCCGGAAACAGGACATCGCGAGTATTAGTCTCATCTTTAGGAGCCTGGGTTGGAGTGGTCGAATGTAGTGAGGGAATCCAAGCGGGGTGAATGGAGATGGCGTAGTTGAGTCAAGAAGCCTTGGTTCGTGATGAGTCCCGATAGTAAGTGACAAATCACGTTGTAGTGAACTTGCTGGTACAGAAAGATAAATTGGAGGCACGAGTGATCTCGGGTAGATTAGATTTGGGAAACTGAACGATATCTGGGTGTAATTCAACGCTTCTAGGTTGCTTCTTCCCTTATTGTGCCCGGTGGTCCTGTATTGAACCAGGCAAGGCAATGCGGGAGGTGCTGTAGTTGGGAAAAGTGGCCCCTCATCCCCATCTTTTTGGTGGTGGTGATGTGTTACTATGTCGTTCGCATTCACACTTTTGTGTAAATCCAAAGACTCCTTGTCTGAGAACTTCCTCACGGAAGACGAGGGTAGTAACGAAAACGAATTTGATGAAATGTCCAGTTTTTCGTACCCTCCTAGACCATCCTTGTTATGCTTTTTATTCTCTTCAACTTCTTGATCGGTGTCTTTGTGAATAAGTCTCACTGGCGGTTCAGATCCCTTTGGCAATACGAGGGCGGAGTGTTTCCCAACAGAACATCCCCCAGGGCACTGCGGCTTTGCCATGATCACGGCTGGAAGCTTGAAATATGCCCACCAAGTCAAAGATCTTTTTATCAGTCCGGTAGAAGAGAGAGAAATAAGCTGCGTAGCGTTCTCGAAAGATGTGGCAATACGAATTCATTTATTCACACATACCTATATCACAACGTCTTGTTCACAAGTTTAGGCTCTTGGTCGCATGACGCTAGCAAACACGTTTCGTAATACTCCTCAACGCGCTCATTGGGCTTGGCTGCTCGAAGTTGTGACAGGAGATGAACAGTTCATCGTACGGAGAGGTTGCGGTGGAAAAGTAGTAGCATGATTGGGAAGCTCCTCCGTCTACAGAGGCTCGCATTCTCCTACGTTTTCCTTTAACCTCTACTCAATCACTGTTATCATTGCCTTAGACAACGACACAGGTAGGTAAAAAGATATATAGTAGAGTAGTCTGATGAAGTCAGTCGGTAACATCTATGGCGGATGAGCGAGGTGTGTAAAGATTATGTAAATTTATCAAATTGTCAATTATACTCACCACCACCGCCCCCGCAATTGGATACGCAGATAGATGTTCTTTCCAATATACCTTTGAACCCCAAAACGCCTCGAGACTTAACCAGAACATCCCTTAACCGCCCCAATGCTGCCGTGGTGTTTTTATGTACAAGACAGGAGAAGAGATACGGAAGGACAAAACAAAAATACGAATGCTCAACATGGAAAGGGATATAATGCTCCCGAGACGCCAATACGAGCATCCCTCGTTGGGTTTCCAGACTCCACGCCTGTAGTCAAGCACCCACCGCCTGCGCCGCCTCCCCTTTGTGTACTGCATCCCTGATCCGTCCCAGGTCAGCAGACAACTATTTGTAGCCATACATTCATTATCTTATTGAAGTGAATATTGGCCACGGATTCAGTCGCCCTCAACTCGTACCCTCTTGGTAGTCTTCGTTCTTCAGCTTTTGGTGCATCGATCGCAACGTTTCGTACGTCATCATGGTCGTTACAGCCGCTGGTACGGCTCGCACCATATTTGTGCCCATACCGTTATAGAAGGCGCGCCAGCCCTCCTCGGCCAAAATGGTAGTGCACGTCTTCAAAATGCCGCGGTACCGTGGCAGGTTTACCATTCCATCCGAAGACGCGGTCCCGGGGCCTCGAGTCAGATGGCCGGGACCTTGGTGACTGCCACGGAACGAGACATCTTCATGTGAGCTCTGCGGAATGGTTCTTTGTTGTGTTTGCAGTCTGGTACGGAGCACCTCATGCGGATAGGTCGCCGAAGTCGCACAGATCTTGCTGAGCACGGTCGACCCTAGTATACTGAGCCAGTGGACGTCGCTGTCGGCCACTGTGCTCTGGCCCATCTCAAGGCCTGTAAAGCGCATTTTGAAATACTCGTAGAGAGGAAATTGTATGGCGACGTGTGTGAGTCCCAGCAGGGCAGGTGTCAGGCCCGAATAGAAGGCCCTCAACCCTTCAGTCGTGTACATTTTTCGAAAGGCGTCAAACGTGTTGCGATAATGCCATGGCGTGCGATGCTCATCCAATGCGCGGGAGCTGACTTGCGACATCAATCTCGTCTTGATGACCCATATTGGGTTGGTCGCAAGAGTCGAGCACGCACCCGCCGTCACCGACGCACATATGCGGGACAACCACTTGTTCTCTGCTAACCCGTCAGCTGCATCATTCAGGGCAGACCCAAGACCAACGACGAACCTATTCGCGTGTAATAGAAGTCCTTTGACGAATCGTACACGGTCATGTAAACGGCCCATGTGGGAACATAACCCAGCAGCATCGGGCCGAGCCCTCTATACATGCCTCTTATGCCATCCTCGAGCCAGATGACACGCGCGGTGCCAACCAGGCCAGAATACACGACGCGCGTGGGCCGGGCGAGGTTTCGCGGGCGCCACGAGCCTTGGGCTTGAAGGCGGGTTTTGATGACGTCGAGCGGACATGTCACGATACCAGAAGCGATACCGGCGGTCGCTCCACAGGCGGCATTGACGGTGGAATTGGACAGCGCGGCTGTCTTATGGATGAGGGCTGAGTAGGGACTCCAAGACAGGGGCTGCATTGGGGTGTCGTGGGAGTGAAGGCCCTTTGGCAGCGGCGCATGCTCTTTTCTCGCAGTAGCCGCGGGCGTAGGCGTGATGGTGGTCGTGGTCGGGGACGGCGGCGGCTCGGGATCGTCGGTGGTCATTGTACAATACTAGCTAGCCATGCCACGATGATTAGAAGACACGGTTGAGCAGCGGCGAAGAGAATGAGTCCGTACAGGCCGTCGTCCCCCTCTGAGCGCCTCAGTGTGCGGAAACCCCGCAGCACTCGGTGACACAATGGCTAGCGGTTGACAAGCTCCATTGACAGTCCAACGCGCAGTGCAGACCTTTAGGGTGGGGAAAGACGAAGGCGAGCGGTGGTCGCGAGTACTGTGCGAATCGTTTGTTCTGTCTTATGAGGGTGCGATGGCGATGGGGCTGGCTTCACTCGTCCGTCGTCGGGTGGGGAAGCTCGCCGGCAGCTGCAAGCTTCAGCGAGTTGAGTGCGAGCTAGCTGGCCCAGGTCGTGATGACATAAGCTGTGGTTCGCCTCAGGGCCTGCCGGTGTGCTGGTCTGCTGCCCCCCCCAAGCACCATCGCCGTCGACATCTACTCCCGCCCGCCATTGAACGCCGCCACACCCTCTAGCCTTCGCAAAAAGGCCCTCCAACCGTCCCGACATCATGTCTGCTCCGTCTCTCGCCCCCTATGTCCTCAAGCGCCCGTGGCTGACGCGTTGGTTGACGCCGCTTTCGCAGTGGTACACCAAGGCTGCGGGCTACAGGCAGCTGGGATTGAAGTATGGAAGCCCTCTATAGTCCACAGCGAGACGGCATGTAGCATAAATCTGGCGAGGACGCTGCATGCCACGCCTGGATCTGGATGTGTCGGATGGATGCGCTGACCCTTTCTTCTCCGTAGGGCCGATGATCTGATTCCCGAGGAGAACGACACCGTCCTGCTTGCCCTTAAGCGCCTCCCCCCGAACGAGGCCTACGATCGTGTCTTCCGTCTGCGCCGTGCTTTTCAGGTACTTGCAATTGCATGCTCGCGCTTCCGCTCGATCTGCTAACGTGTCCCAGTGCTCCATGTCCCACTCCCTCCTGCCCAAGAACGAGTGGATAAAGCCAGAGGAGGTGAGCATCAATTGGGTTATTCTCTGCGCTGCGCCCGCTAATGATATCGTAGGACACCCCGTATCTTTCGCAGATCATCACAGAGATCGAGCAGGAAATGAAGGAGCGGGAGGACCTTGAGTCAATGGTTATCCAGAAGAGGGCGAAGAATGCAGGTCACTAGAGGGCTGAAAGCTGTACATAAACGTTGGTCACGACACGAGCTGAAGCTGGGCTGTTCATTAGAGTGTACTATCAAGAGTTTCCTGTTCAACGTTCTCCCCATTTCTACTCCCACAAATCTCTACCCTGACCAGAACTTGGTCGCACTTCGCAAAGAGACACTGATTCACTCATACACGACAAATTATTGAGTGCATTCGTTGGAAATATTCAATCGGCTGATGAAGGAAAAGCTAATGGCCTCGTCATCTGAATGGGATGAGAAATCTGGGGACATTACGAATGTCTGGCTTTCCATTGGCGAGAGAGAACATTGGGAGAAGTAGGCACTTAGAGGCGTAATTATCAACACAAAAATGAAGGCAGACAAACAACAAAAGCCTTCCAACCTCTGTGACGGCGGAGTACTGTATTTCCGCTGTCCAGAAGGGATTAATAATGCTCGCCACGGAGTCATGTGTTGTCGTGATGAGCAGGCTTAAAGACCCCTGCGGTTCGCGTTCAGCGCCAACGTCATGCCTCGACGAACTCGATGCTTTGCTTTGTGATCGTGCAGCCTGCACGCATAGCCTCCATAGTGAGTCTCTCAACATAGTCAGGACATTCCAAGGCTGAACTCGGACAAACCATTTCACCGTCACGTACGTCGTTGTTCGCACGACCTCTCATCATGTCGCTCCGACGCTCCGCCCGCAACATTACAACCAAAACTCCTGCACCGCCAGAGCCCACAAAGCCAAGTGAATCACGATACAAAAAGGCGAAGCAACCAACCCAAGCGAGCACAAAGCGCAAGAGTAAAACTCCAGCATCAGCTACCAACAACAACTCCAAAATCGCAGATCCTACTTTCGCCATTCCAGACCTTCCAGCAACACCTGTAACCAAGAAACGGAAAGCAGCTTCAGAGTCTCCGTCAAAACCACCTCCATTCACGCCTACTCCATCTGGTGTAGGCTTGATCGCGCCTACACCTTCAGAGAACCATCATCCTCTCGAGGACCTTGCTGGCCTCAAACCTCGTCCAGCAGAACCACACGCCACCAATGCTCCCTTGTCCACACCAGGAGGATCGCGCGTCGTGACGTATGCTTCATCGCCCATACAAGCATCCGCAGAATCGCAGGACGTGCAGAGTGATGTATCCCCCACGAAGAAGCGCAAAGCCAAGGAAGTTGTCCCGCCTGATGTTGGTGTTCTGCGTCCGCCGACATCAACGGTAGATACGCTACTCAAAGATGCAGAGGAGTATCTATGTAAGGTTGATCCCAAGATGAGGGGCTTGGTTGAGAAACATACCTGTAAAATATTTAGTCCTGAGGGGTTGAGGGAAGTTGTAGACCCTTTTACGGCGCTGAGTAGCGGAATTTTAGGACAGCAAGTATGTTGTTTTGGGTGAACGTGAATAGGGCAGAACCTTGACGATTTGGAGATTCTAGATATAAAAAAGAGAAGCTGACGCCAACCCCAGGTTTCCGGCCAAGCGGCAGCCTCGATACGCAAGAAATTTACTGCACGTGAGTTCTGTACCGTCCCCAATCGTGGTAGGCTATGACTGAGGTTACAATATATGTAGTCTTTCCCGACACCCATCCAGCTTTCCCATCACCATCTCAAGTCCTTGCTTTGGATCTCCCAACCCTTCGCACTGCCGGACTCTCTCAACGCAAAGCCGAATAGTAAGCGGTGCATGCCAGCCCCCTGAGCAGCGACGACACCAACGAAGAATCGCGCTGATTTGAAAACCGTCCAGCATCAACGGCTTGGCTCAGAAATTCGAAACCGGCGAGCTGACTGCCCAAATGCTCATCAACGCCAGCGACGAAGAACTCATCGAGAAACTAGTCGCGGTGCGAGGACTGGGGCGCTGGAGCGTGGAAATGTTTGCTTGTTTCGGGTTGAAGAGAATGGACGTTTTCAGTACGGGCGATCTCGGGGTACAGTGAGTGATCCATCCATGGGGCTCTGGCAAGCCATTGACATCAACGTACGGAAGGCGCGGCATGGCTACCTACGCAGGCCGTAACACGTCGAAGCTCCGAGCAAAGGGCGGCAAGTGGAAGTACATGAGCGAGCAGGAGATGCTGGACATGTCATCCAAATTTTCGCCCTACAGGTACGCATCACTTTTTTCCATAGTTGTACGATGTGTGAGCAGCGGACTCGAGCGCACGCTGAACTACTGCAGATCACTCTTCATGTGGTATATGTGGCGGATTGAAGATGTTGATGTCAGCGTGTTGCAAAACAATTGAATCATGCATACATGTACTCCCCACCTGGGTTGTTGTTTTATTTCAATTCAACCAGGTCAAGAGAGAAGGTGGAGACGGCTGCAGTATTTGCTTGTTGCATATGAGGGTCTTGGCGTGATACTGGCGGTTATTCATTCTGTAGGTTGGACAAACAAATCATAATGACGAGCACGGCAGGTGTCATGCATGTCCGTGTTGTGTGCGTGTTAGATACTTGGGGGGCAGATGGATGCACGCTGCTTGGTCAACAGCATCTCATCTGATCTCGATACTGCTGGCAACCGTTGGTGAAGCGGTGAGAAATGCCAGGTTCGCGACCATGGCCAAGGTTCCGCGAGATGAGAACGATTGGAAGGGAGAATTTGAGGCAGACGGGTGGCTGGGATGATAGCCGTGGTTCGCAGATTGGGAGCGGAACGAGAGGCTTTTCTTGTTCGCGATAGCAAGGGTTGGTGGCTTGCAGGGGGGCATGCCGATGACGAGTGATGAGCAGCCCAAGGACCGATCTTGCAGCGTGATGCATGTGTGGTAGGTGGTGGGTGGGTGGGTAGATGCGAGATGTAACGGTATTGTTGTAATAAGCTTCCCCGGACACCCCCCGGCCTGTCGTCGTCGTCGTCGTCGTCGTCGTCGTCATCGTCATCAATCGTAATGGACAGACTGCATGGGCACGACGGTGTATACGTACTCGTTCCCAATGTCAAGCGATGAGCGATGCACGAAAGATATTGGGAGAGGTGGAGAGGTGGAGAGGCGGAGAGTCAGTCTCAGAACACAGCCAGTCAGCGATTTGGTGATGTGAGCAGGGCCTGCATTGTAATGCTGATGGGCAATGGACCAAAATATACTTTTGTAATATCCGTCGCAAGGCCCGCTGATACGTCTAGTAAGCGCCGACACACCAGATGGGTGGCAATATATGGTTTTCTTCGGAGATTTTGCACGCTGTTTTGTTTCCTGAAGCAGCAAGATGTACCTGATGGCAACGAGGATTGGCCTACACGAGTACGTGTATATGGACTTTATTGTTATTGTTATTATAACAGGCCTGATCTTCACGCAGAACAATCTCGATGACCATGTGCAGGGGCCCGATGAGCTATTGACTGGCGACGGAGACGAGCCGTACCAATGGACAGGAACAGCAGACATCTGTCAGGCCAAGGCTGCGTGGTGGCGCAGGTCCGATGAAACTTCGGAGTTGAGGTGGTGGGTGCGAATCATTAGGGCTGGACGTTCAACAACGACGAACGTATACATTGACGAGTACTCCGTACCTAAGTAAGTAGATACATATGCAACAGGAGATATGATACAAGCATGGCTGGGCGCCTGCAGCTCTTAGACCCGCAACGGGTGGATGGGTGGATGTGGGTGGCCGTGTTGAGGTGATGCACCGGTCGGTCCACCCGCGGCAGAGACACACCCACAGAGCAGGAAACCAGGCCGACACTTGGTTGCATTCGGACTGGACAATGGAGACCTGGAGACGTGGATGAAAACCTGTAACATGTGGCATGTCATCTCTGAACTACGAGCCCCCGTCGGGTACTGCATTGTGTCTACTCCGTACGGATACACATGTATGTACAATATTCCGGCGAATTGTTCAATGTTGATCGCCTTGCCCTTCTCCATCCGATCCAATAGACATCTAAACTACAACATTCCAGTCAACATCAATTCATCTGCTAATTACTCCGTAGATATCTACTATTCCGTATACAATACAATATTACTCCCTAGACAACCCCAGCAGGCAATCATTGCTAATCAATCGTCGCCCGGCGAGTCGGCGTGTTGCTGTCAAATGAATGGCAGGCGCGGGCCACTTCGCCCTTCCCAGTGCGGTTAGCGTCGTAGCGTGGTCCGCGCCTGCTCCTTTTCCCTCAAACCCCTTCGCCCCCCTTCCTCAACCACGTCCGCTCGCTCTCCTCCTGCTGTTGCGTTTCCCGTGGGGACCTTTAATAATTTCTACACTGCTCCTGTTTTCTTCTCCGTCAATCGCTCATCATCTTTGGTCTTTCTTAGTGCCTTCACCACCAGCGCCTCAATTGCTCCCGCTAGCAGTCTTAATATCCCTCGTACGTCGTCGCCGCCCACGGCACTGTGTGGCCTTGGCCTTGGCCTTCACCTTCCCTCTCCTGCCCTTCTCTTCCCTCGCCTTGCCTTCCTTTTCCCTTGCCCTCCTCACACGCTCCGTCGACGCGTTGCTGACCTGTGTCCGTCCGTCTCCAGTTACTCTCGCATCTGCATTCACAGCCACCTTCACCATGCCTTTCCTCAGGCTTGCTGTGCCTGTCCTGGCAGCCGCCGGCTCTGCGTACGGTACGTCGAATCTCGTCACGTTTCGCTGCTCTTGTGCTCCGCTAATCGTGGGACAGCCGCCTGCAGTGCCTCTGCGACTGCGACCATCCAGAACTCGGGCGATGCCTCGGCCATTGCCTCGTGCTCAACCTACTCGGGCAACATCGCTGTTGCCACGGGCATGTCCGACGATCTCTCGTTCGGCAGCCTGCAGCAAATCAGCGGTGATCTGATCATCGAGAAGAACGCCAACATCAAGCGTGTGGACGGCACCGGCCTTAAGAAGATTACCGGCGAGCTCAAGCTCAACGACGACTCGCAGATCGCCGCTCTGTCTTTCCCCAAGTTGACCGAGGTGAAGACGCTCACCCTCAATGGTCTCGCCTCCCTCCGCTCCCTCAATCTCGACGCCGAGGTCTCCAAGTGTGAAAAGCTCGACATTCAGAATACCCAACTCCAGAGCCTGAACGGTATCAACCTGGAGTCGGCCAAGACGATTGTCATCGCCAACAACCCTTCCATCGCCAACATCTCCATGAAGTTGACCAACATCACCGGTGCTCTCGACCTCTCGTTCAACAATGCCGACATGACTGTTGCATTCCCCAACCTAGAGTCCGCCCAGAACATTAGTGTCCGCGCTGTTGGCAATCTCTCGCTCCCTGCCCTCTCCCAGGTAACGCCCGGATCTTTCGGTATCTTCTCCAGCAAGATGGAAAGCTTTTACGCCCCCAACCTGACCACTGTCAAGGAGGCCCTTACTGTTGTCGACAACAACCAGTTGAAGGACCTTTCCTTCGCCTCCTTGACTGACGTCGGTGCCTCGTTCCTTGTTGAGAACAACACTGCTTTGGGTGAAGTTACCAAGCTTCCCAAGCTCAAGAATGTCGGCGCTGCTCTCGATATCAGCGGTAATTTGACCAAGTAAGTTGATTGCTGAATTACATACCCCGAAATAACAATGGTGCTGACAAAAAATAGGGTTGAGTCTCCTTCGCTTGACTTCGTCAAGGGTGTGTTCAACCTGCAATCCACCGCGGATCTTGGAGACAGCTGCACGTTCTACAACAACCTCCGTGACAAGAGCAAGGTCCCGAAGAGCAAGTACAAGTGTGAAGGCAAGCTCAAGGAGGCTGGAACTGCTGGCACTTCCACTAGCAGCAACAGCGGTTCCAAGTCTTCCAGCCCTGCTGTGCCCCTGAATGTACAACCTTACATGGGACTTGCTGGTCTCTTGACCGTCTTCTTCCTGTAGATGGTTGACGGATCCAATGTTCGCTAAAAAGTACTGTGTCGGCCATCGCCTGGGCTTCGATTTCGCCGGACGTTCGAGGCGGCTTTGATCTCGGCAGGAATTGATGGCGGTTCGATGGATAGCACGAATCACTTGTGCATGTATTGGGTACGATGACGGGCGGTTGGAGCTTATTAGAATTGTAATATGTCACACTCCTGGCTTGTCTTCTCCCAAGACTTCATCACGAAATGTCTGCGGCGGATGACTTTGGCAGGATGGCATCCACGGAATGTGTACACTCTTTCACTTTTCATGTTCATGTCTAGGTACTTTGGCGTCTCGGAATGCATTTCTTCGTATCACCTGCCAGTCGATGCCGTCGTGATGCATGTGCAGTCATCAACTTGTCCTTGGGCGATTTGAACTCCACACCACTCCCTTCATCACTACTAGACGATTGTATACTCGAGCCGCCTGGGCACACGACAGTTCCCATAGCCGCACAAGCCACCATGGCATCACTCCGTACTATGTATCAGTGCCTGGCAATGCTGTACCACCTTGTCTAAGTTGTTTTCAGGCTAGCGTAAACGCCCTCCAGACCCCATGTTGCTCGAGCCCAGACTTCCCTAAAGCGAAGACGTGCTTTTTGCTCTCCGGATCCAAGTTTGTGCAGCAGCTGTATGTGTTGCCCGCACGCCAGGTAGAGCGAAGGTGACCTTGGATTCTAATGGTTCGATCGATTCCAGCCACCATCCTACCCTCCCCTCGAAAGGAGAACTCCATGTCCCAATACTCACCTATCCTCAGACATCCAGCACCATAGCGGACGGCCGCTCCCTATTGCACGTTCTGGTAATCTTTCGACGTTGCAATACGTAGGCTTCCCCAGCTTGGCCGTTGACAACATCAGAGCCGCGTCCAGTTATTTTGATGCATTGCCCTTCTCCGTAGGCTAAAAAAGGTTTCGAGATATGTGAGGAGGCGTGGGGTGACAGTATTGGAATGTGAGAAAGCGTGCATGAGAGTGCTTGATGGAGGAGAATGGGCAGACGGTTTCGGTGAAGGTTGAGCGATGGTGGCGTAGAGGAAGGCATGGTAGCATTTGTGAGACGTGCAGTAATTGATTTCAACTTTGAAGATTTCAGCATTTCAGTACAAACTTGAGAGGATGCCTGGGGTAGATACTGTATCAGACTCTGTGTAGTGCCAATCCCCCATAAATCATTTCGAGGATGGCTGGATGATAGCTTAATAGGCATTATTCCGCCGTGGACACTGCGTGGTCCACTGAAATAGCATGTTGGACTCGGACTGAGTGCACCCTGTGCTTGTGAATTTGAACCCGATGTTTCGTAGTATCAAGAGCTAACGTAGAGTTGAGACCAGCCCAATAGACGATCAGTATCTACAGTACAGTAATGCCAGCAGGGCTGACAGATGCCGGATACATAGTTGCTCAAGCCACCGACTGGGAGCCACACGTGCGTGGACCGAGTGGAACGAGGCACACACACACAGTATCTTCTCAGTGTCACGGTTGGGGGCCGAGAGCACTTCCGAGAATTGATATACATCTATAAAGCGTGGCCGGTCCGTTCAGAAAATCCAGAAGATTCAGAACCATGGTGGTTGCAATACTCCCGCAAAGATGGTCTCCGGGGTAGGCGGCTGATAACGGCTTTGATTCGCTGGTTCTACGGGGGGAAGAGGCGAGTCTCACGTGCCGAGCAAGGGTTAAGTTGCGTCTGTTTACACACAGGCCGATGACGAAGTGGGGATAACAACAACGACAACGACGACAACAACAACAACAACGGTAATGGCAATGGCACTGACGATTGTGAATATCAAGTCGCTGAAGCATATGTAGACGAGCGACGGCCCGAAAGCATCATTTCCCAGGCGTCGTCACCGGTGGGTCAATCAGTTTGATTCCTCGTATGTCCTCCTCTCTTCTTCTAGATACCCTTTGCTGGGCCTATCTCCATGTCCTCATATCCCTCGAAGGCCTAGAAAAATCTATACTCACCATACTCGCTATTCAGAAGACGCCCATCTCACCGTTGCTGCCAACTATTTCCCCAACGACTGCCCATCTTTACTACCTTTACGCCTGCCCCCATTACGCGGGCTCCCCCTTCCACACAGCGGTTAGAGCTCGATAACAGAACACTGGGGCCTTGTGTCTTTCCTTTCAGCTTCGCCCTGGGTTGGCCTCTTCACTTGCTCCAACGGCATCCAGGTCTGCAGCGTACGCCATCGTATATCGCATATCGCGCATCGCACATCGCGTATCGTAGGCCAGAGAGGACGACGACGGAGTGGGCACAGAACCATCTGGAACCATGCTCACTACCAAGGGCTCGTCGTGGAAGGCTGCCAGGGCGAGGTTGCCGCCGGGCCGCCAGGTGTGGCATATCCTTCGGAGCACACGGACGCTACTGGTAGTCGCCTTGCTCACGATAGTTGTGCTGATGTGGCGATCGATGGGTTCCGCCGCGGGTGAAATGCAGAGGTATGTCTTCAGACGGGGAGAGTCGCCGCAGGGGGAAACGGGGCAAGGAGAGACGTGCTGATGGCCCGCCAGGTTCTACTGCTGGGGTCCGCCCAAGGCACCAATCCACATGACGAAGAATGAGAATGAAGAATGGCACGCACACCTCCAGACGCCCGTAATCTTCAACCCACACAAGCCCATCGAGATCAACGACACCACCATTGAGCACGTGAACCTCAACAATATCAGGTCTACCACGGCTGCGGTCAAGAACAGGGAGCATGTCCTCATCCTCACCCCGCTGCGTGACGCTTCCTCCCACCTCGCCCAGCACTTCGACCTACTTGTCCAGCTCACATACCCGCACGACCTGATCGACCTGGCTTTTCTTGTCGGCGATAGCCGCGACGACACCATGGCCGCACTGGCAAAGGAATTGGAACGAGTGCAAAGTAATCCCGAGGTCGCATTTCGATCGGCCATGATCATCCAAAAGGACTTTGGCGCTACATGGTCGCAGGACGTTACCGACAGGCACGGCTATGAGGCCCAGGCTCCGCGAAGGAAGGCCATGGGTCGAGCGCGCAATTATCTCCTGGCGACTGCCATGAAGCCGGAGCATAGCTGGGTGTATTGGCGTGATGTGGATATCCAGGATAGTCCAGCCAAGATCATTGAGGACTTTGTTGCACATGATAGGGATGTCCTCGTACCCAGTATGTTTCATAGCGCCCTTGATGCCCGAGAAGAGAAACTAATGTGATAGACGTTTGGTTCCACCGATACAGAGAGGTCAATGGAAAATACGTTGATATTGAAGGAAGATGCGAGTACACGTCGTTTTCCGCTTGTTGAATCGCAACTAACCTTACCTAGTCGACTACAACTCCTGGCAAGAATCGCCTGTAGGTCTCAAACTCGCCGCCTCACTCGAAAAAGACGACATCATGGCCGAAGGTAACATGCCTTCCCTAACTCTATCCTTCTTGTCTCCCGGACTGACCCACCCATTCACAGGCTACAAAGAACTGGTCACTGGCCGCACGCACATGGCAAAAATGGGCGACTGGCGCAAAGACAAAGATGAAGAGATCCCCCTCGACGGCATCGGCGGCGTCAATATCATCGTGAAAGCAGACGTCCACCGATCTGGTATCAACTTCCCATGCTACGCATTTGAGAACCAAGCGGAGACGGAAGGGTTTGCCAAGATGGCAAAAAGGGCAGGCTATGGCGTTTATGGACTGCCAAATTATGTGGTTTGGCATGTTGATACGAAAGAGGAGCCAGGCAATGCGTAAAAAGTGGACCAAACAAAAAAGGAATGCGATGTGTATGACTATCAACGCATTTAGAGGGAGTTTGGGGGAAATCATTGCTGCCTTTTCATTAATTGGCGTGTGAGCACGGCGCATCTGGAGTGGAAGGAAATGACGAATGAACGAATGAGCTTCAGTCGCTGGTTCGATCTGTCGCTCTTGCATAGCGTACATAAACGAACGTAGAATTAGGGTAGGAGGGGAGCGGTCTTGGAGAATATACCCATTGTTGATTCTTGCTACTTCTATACATTATCGTCATCAATAAACACACTCGTTGCGTGGAATATCAACACAACATAGTCTTATGATCTTTCTGAACGATCAAAGTGCAGACTCGACGAAATAAAAAAGAGCGAATGGACAGAAACAACTACACTATTCTTGACACACTTGCGGACAAATGTAGAGTCAAGTAGCAACAGGTAGGTAAGTAGTAGGCATGGATGTACATTTGTGTCACATGGGCAAAAAGGCATTTCTCGTGAACCAGATAGAGCGTGTGGATTGGGGAAAATATAGCAAATAAAGCTACAAAGACGTGAAATCGCTACTCATATTATATGATGCCTGTGAACCTATCTAGCACCCATCTTATCTCATCTCATCGCATAAACAGTCGTATCCTCCACCTTGACAAACAAGCCAAATGCCAGCACGACCTGAACGCCAGAACTATACAATAGACACAGTAATACAAGGCAGCCATCTGCCCGTCCCAACCGCATCCAACATGTACATATACACATCTTCTCATCAGCAACCAATGATCTAACCGCTGCACATGAGGCAGGCATCGGGATTCTCTATCGAGCAAGCAAGCACTGCATCGGAGTAGATGTCACCCTCGCGATTTGCGCTATCGTTGCCTTTATCCTCCTCCTGCTTGGAAGCAGCCACAGGAAGAGCTTCTTCTTCAACTGGCTTGCCGTTTGGTTCCGCGGCGAGCACCTTGGGGCTGTCACCCTCTGCCACATCAGCTTTGATCGGCTTTGGATCAAGGGCGTTTTTGGAGACGCCCTTGAGTTGCTTGTTCTCAGATGTGAGTGGCGGGGTGGTAGATGGCGTTAGCACACCATTGTCGGTCGGCGCGCCGTTGGGCGACTTCGCCATAAACATAGGACGCGGCACGGAGGAAGGAGACGGCGAGGTAGCATAGGCCTTACGCTTAGAGCCAAGCGCCTTCGCAATGTTGGTGTCGGCAACCTTGAGGGCCTCCTGGTCGACAGTGAACTGAATGGGAGCAGAGGCCGCCATAGTTCGGAGATAATACATGCCAGTCTTGAGACCAAGCTTCCATCCGGCGAAGTGCATCGAGGTGATCTTACCCATGGTTGGCTCCTTCATGTGGATATTGAGTGATTGAGACTGATCGATAAAGGCACCACGGTCGGCGGCCATCTGTACAATAGTACGCTGGGAGATTTCCCAGACGGTCTTGTACAGGGCTTTGATGTCGTCAGGAATATTGGGGATCATCTGAATAGAACCACCATCGGCGATGATACGGTTCTTCATGTTGTCGGACCACAACCCCATGTCGACAAGATCACGGAGGAGCCATGGGTTGACGACCTGGAATTCTCCTGCCAGAACACGACGAGAGTAGATGTTCGAGGTGTAGGGCTCGAAGCACTCGTTGTTTCCGAGAATCTGGGAAGTGGAGGCAGTGGGCATGGGGGCAACAAGTAGAGAGTTGCGAACACCGTGGTCTGCAATCTCGGCCTTTAGTGGTGCCCAGTCCCACAGGTCTGTGGGGGTGACGTTCCACATATCATACTGGAGGATACCCTGGGATACGGGAGAGCCAGGGTAGGTCTCGTAAGGGCCGAGCTCTTTGGACAGATCGCAAGAGGCTGTTAGAGCACCGTGATATATGGTCTCGAAGATCTGCGTGTTAAGCTTGCGAGCCTCAGGAGAGTCGAAAGGCATGCGCAGCTGTAGGAAGGTATCAGCAAGACCCTGAACACCGAGGCCGATGGGTCGATGCCTGAAGTTGCTACGACGAGCCTCTTCCACTGGGTAGTGGTTGACCTCGATAATCTTATTGAGATTGCGGGTGACGATCTGGGTGACCTCGTGTAGCTTCTGGAAGTCAAATTCGCCACGCTTAGTGTCGACAAACATAGGAAGCGCAAGAGATGCCAGGTTGCACACAGCGACCTCATCAGGGGCAGTGTACTCGATGATCTCAGTACACAAGTTCGAGCTCCGGATGGTTCCGAGGTTCTTCTGGTTGCTCTTTCGGTTGCAAGCATCCTTGTAAAGCATGTAGGGGTTGCCAGTCTCGGTCTGGGCTTCAAGGATAGCATACCAGAGCTTCTGAGCACGAATCGTCTCACGTCCACGGCCTTCAGCTTCGTACTTGGCGTACAGCGCCTCGAATTCTTCGCCGTAGACATCAGCCAGACCAGGGGCTTCATTCGGGCAGAAGAGGGTCCACTCGCCATTCTCTTGGACACGCTTCATGAACAAGTCCGGCACCCACAGGGCATAGAACAAGTCACGAGCGCGAACCTCTTCTTTTCCGTGGTTCTTGCGCAGGTCAAGGAAGCTGAAGACGTCTGCGTGCCAGGGCTCTAGGTAAATGGCGAAGGCGCCGGGACGCTTGTTGCCTCCCTGGTCAACATACCTTGCTGTGTTATTGTATACACGAAGCATGGGAATGAGGCCATTTGATGTGCCGTTGGTGCCACCGATATATGCTCCCGTGGCACGAATGCGATGAACATTGAGACCAATACCGCCAGCAGTTTTGGAGATCATGGCACACGTCTTGAGGGTGTCGTAAATGCCCTCGATGCTGTCTTCCTTCATGTCGATGAGGAAGCACGACGACATCTGTGGGGAAGGGGTGCCGGCATTGAAGAGCGTTGGCGATGCGTGTGTAAAGTACTTTTGTGACATCATGTGGTAGGTCTCAATGGCCTTCTCGATGTCCTCGCCGTGAATGCCGACAGCCACACGC
This sequence comes from Helminthosporium solani, assembly GCA_022560085.1. NCBI lineage: Eukaryota > Fungi > Ascomycota > Dothideomycetes > Pleosporales > Massarinaceae > Helminthosporium > Helminthosporium solani. The sequence continues at coordinate 46,169 of JAFISD010000036.1, forward strand.
ATCAGCATGTGCTGTGGACGCTCAGCAACCTTGCCATTAATACGGAGAAGATATGATCGTTCGAGGGTCTTGAAGCCGAAGAACTGGTAGTTGAAGTCTCGGTCGTAGACGATGGCCGAATTGAGCTCCTCCTCGTGCTTCATCACGATTTCGTAGACAGATGTCGATATCATGGGAAGCTTCTTGTTGTTTTTGGGGTCTGTGTACTCGTAGAGGGCTTTTATCACGGCAGAGAATTGCTTCATAGTCTGCTTGTGGAGGTTGGAAACAGCGATACGCGCAGCCAGGATGGCGTAGTCGGGGTGGGTGACGGTCATGTACGCTGCGGTCTCGGCAGCCTACTTCTCGTTAGGACGACACTGATGACAGACAAGAGCGCAATAAACGTACCAAATCGTCGAGTTGAATGGTTGTTACGCCGTGATACACGCCAGAGATGACCTTCATTGTGATGGCAGCAGGGTCTACGTGCTCAGGGTCGAGGCCATAACATAGCCTGGACACCCGAGCCGTGATCTTGTCGAACTGAACGCGTTCTTTGCGTCCATCTAGAGTGGATTTGTCAGTCTATATGGGACGGCAACGACGTGCAGGCGGGAACAACACCGTAAAGTGCATATGCCAAAGAAAAGAAGCTTCCACTTACCACGCTTGAAGACGAACATTGTGACTACAAAGATACCTGGTGCGTATTAAATGGTGTATGGGTATCTTTAAATCTATGTTTGTGTTTGGGTGAGGGGAAGATGTTGGGAGGGAGAGAAGTGGGCGAAGAACTCTTAAGAGCGCGACGCGACGTAACGTGCACGTCCCACAAGAAAGGAAGCAACGCGTCACTGGGGAGCAACGCGTAAAGTGGTGGGTGGCTCCTGCTGTGGCTGATGGCGCTAGGCAAAACGTTTCGCCGGGCTTCGGAAACTTTCGCGGCTGGGAGCATTGGCGGCAACTATACAAGAACAACAGCAGCAGTAGCAGTGACAGTGGTAGTGGTGGTCTTGGTCATTGCGAAGTCACCTTTTCAATCACTGTTTCTCTCTATTCTTGTGTGTGTTTGGCCACCTTTCCCCACTATGGCGGGCGGTCATATGAAGTATCGTGGCCTCAGCCGGTCCTCGTCGCATCGACAGGCTCTCCTGCGCAACCTCGTCACATCGCTGTTCCAGCACGAGTCGATAACAACGACATGGCACAAGGCGAAGGAGGCGCAGAGTCTGGCCGAGAAGATGATTACCTTGGGCAAGAAGAACACAGAGGCAACCCGGCGGCGAGCCCACCAGATATTCTACGTACGCGTTCTGCTGTTCGATAGGGGGTCTGGGGTGAATACTGACTCTCATAGTCGCCCAATGAGATGGTACCGAAGCTGTTTGGCCCCATAAGAGAACGCTATCTTGACCGCCCTGGCGGCTACACCCGCATCTTGCGCATCGAGCCCGTGAAGGAAGACCAGGCCGAATCCGCCATTCTGGAACTTGTCGACGGTCCCAGAGACATGCGCTTCGCCATGACCGCAAAGACCCTCTCCAACCTTCCGGAGCACAAACAAATCAACGAGATCACCGCAAGGAATGTAAAGAAGATCACGGAATTCAGGAAGAATGGCATGTCGGAGCTCAGGGATATGGTGGAAAAAATGAGGGCCCACAAGAAGGAAGGCTGGGACGATAGGACACTGCTAGCGCCAAAGAGGGTGTACCTGTTGGAGGGGAGGAGTAGGAGGGAGAAGCACTATCCCGATGAGGTAGATGATTGGGAGCTGCCGAACAAGTTTGTGACAGACGAAAATATCGAGGTGCCTGCGAGGACACCCATGTACAAATTAAGAGAGACGATCGATAAGAAGAAAAAGAAGGTATTCTGAGGAGAATGAGAAGGTGCCTTTTGAAGTTGTGGAAAGGTGGAAAGGATAAGTAGTATTTGCACCGCCCTCGCAAAGGTAGATTCATCTTCCGCCTGTACTATACCATGTATCGATATACCAGCTTCTTTCAATCATCGAGCAGTGTGCGAAAGACACTTCGAATGAGCAAATTGATAGCAACATATTCCATGCCAAACATGTCGTGACCGTCTTATTTAGATTGTTCAAATTACGAAGAACTCTTCACCGATGCAAAACCGTTGGCGTGTTGTTTTGCGAGACGTTCTTCACCATAACGGATCCAATTGGTTGTCGAGGTCAATGCCTGATCAAATGTCACACTGTATCCCATTACCTACCTCTCTCTCGTGGAGTGAGCTCAAAAACTAACTAACAAGTATCACGGTTGTGGTGTTGGTGTAGCCAGGCCGCCAGGCGTATATTGTATTTTGAGAGAGTTGCTGCTCAAGTATTGAGCGGGGTAATATCTGGCTACCTAAGTACCTAAGTATACGAATAGATTTACGAAGTACTTAGGTACCTAAGTACATACTTATCTCTTCGCACGGTCCTGATTTCGGTGGCGACTTCATACTAAAAACGGATACCGTTGGTCAAACCTACAAATAATTAGCCAACCCTCAGTCGTCAAAACAAGACTTCATACCTTCGCCTATAGTGCGGTGCTCAGCAACAGGTGCTTTTATCACAAGGACACTGTTGCATAGCGAACTATACCCTGGCGCTTCCGAGCCTTTGTCCAAAGATCTCACCACCCCCATAGGGGACGTCACTTCCTTTTGTTGTTTCATTAACCACCCCACTTCCATCTTTGTCCACAATTTCAGAGAAAATAAAGAGCCCACCGCCTGCTTTTAGGTAAACAAGGTGGTCGACAGGGCAATCTATATACTGACACTTTCAACAGTGCCCTTGCACGGCAAGATGACATGGCGACCATTGCAATCGGACCGAAGAAGGTGATATATCGCCTTCCGAAACAGCTACTTGCGTACCACTCTGAGTTCTTCCGAGCGGCTTTCAAGAAAAGCTGGGTGAAGGAAGGCGAAGGAAAGATAACTATGGAGGAGACAGAGCCTGGCGTTTTCGACATTTATGTTGACTGGGTGTATACTCAAAAGCTTCCTCTGACCTTTGATGACTGGATATTGGCCTGCAACCCAGACACTAGCGCCAAAGAATCGAGTTTGGAAGATGCTATGGTGAAGGCGATAGTACTTGGTGATCGAATCATGTCCATCGAATTCCAAAGAAAAGTGACGGAAGCATTCGTCAACCATTTACTCGACGGTTACCATCCCCCACACTACGAGACGATTATATACGCGTTCGACAACCTCCCGCCGGAGGATCCTCTCCTGAAATTTCTGGTCGATATGCATTGCGCTAGCTGGGGAGAGGAATTAGATGCAGAGGAAGGCGACAAAGGACTCCGATTACAGTTACCTTTAGACTTTTTCGTTCTTGCCATGATAAGATATAGTGAGATTGTCCGGGGAGAAGTAGAAGCAACGGCGGTTCAGAGACCAGTGTACTCGGACTATTCGCCAGAAAATATCTCAGAAGGGTTGCAGTTACGCACAAAGGAAGGTTGAATGGAGTTGGACAAGGATAGCGACAGTTTAGTCGAGAAAAACTGAGACAGTGTAGGAAAAAGTGGAGATCCTGCTCATCATACAGACGGAGTACCGAGAGCTTGGAAACTGGCACTGCCATGCTGTGTTGAGCATGAATTCGAAGTTGCCTCCGAGAGAGTAGCAATTCTAAATAGACATGTCCATCCGTGCAATATGCAGAACAATGTCCCTTCGTTCTCCCGAATCAAAGCTGAAGCTTGTGAGTCTGCAGGAAGTCTACAATAGGTAGTTGGTGATCGTGTTTACATCTATGCCAATGCAGTAAAAAGTATCTGTCAAGGCTAAAATCTGGTTCGATGATAGGGCAGGTCTCGAGGGTTTCAATCTACCAAAATCCCGTAGTTGAACAAGGGAATCGGTTCCTTTTGCGGGTTAGACCTTGACAATTTAACGTGGGACCAGCATGTGTATGACAGACAGTTGAATAACCTTTGAAAGGTTGAAATGTGTTCGTTTCTCATGAGCTTGAGCACTTCAAAACCCCTTCGGAGAGCTCCCCAGAAGAACAGAAAAACCGTCAAATTACCAAAGCAGCAACCACACAATCCCCGCAGAAAGCATAAAAAAACCTTTATGTGATCTGGCAATGCTGATGAAACGCTGACCATCATTGAACACATTCATTTAACCGTTGCTATAGTACTTATGTACTAGCGGGTGTTTTGGGTCCAAGGACATCGTCCATAAGCCCTCCCCAGATCTGCTTCGCCATACCAGCACCCTCTTCTACTTCCCTGGACAGCTTCTTCGCAGCATACGAAGCCATGCCCTGGAAGTCAATGACGGCCGCGTCAGCCAGCTCGGACATGGCAGCCGGAGCGTGGAAACGGGTGCCGTCGGCAGCCACTGTATGAATAGTAGGCATCATAACCTTGATAAAATTAGCATACACATTACTTTGGTTTCAAATGCAGAGCGAAATGATGCGTACCGCTTCTTCGACCTCCTCGGCGACCGTCGCATGAGTGTAGACAGTCTGTGGGAGGATGGGGACCCGAACGAAAACCGGCGCGCTCTGAGTATCGGGATCGAAATCGGGAATGTATGCGAAGTCAATAGTCGAGCTGTCACCTACGGCCTTGAGGCTGCGGCTCGTGTTGAAGTGGCGGACGGTGCTGCCAGATTCATTGGGCGTGAGGACTGGCCGTTTTGACTTCTCGACGGCGGAACTAAAGGAGCGCATGCTGGTGAGCTCATGGGTGGAGATACGAGAAACGAGCTGTCAGTAACAGGAGTTAGCAGGCAGATTCAATTGATGGTTAGGAGTTTGATTTACCTCATCCTTGGATCCGGCGGTGGCCAGGCTACGCCTCGAGCATTCCAAGCGGAGTCCAGCGAGATCGCGAGGAAGGTTCATAGCTGGGCGCTCGGAGGTGAGAAGGGACGAGAATGTTGCGGGGCCGGTCATATGGAGGCCGCGGGTCTGCTTGCTGCCAGCAGCAATGGCCTGGAAGGCGCGTGAGGAAGCTCGTGAAGCTTGCATGATTAAAAGGTGATATGGTAAGAATTGAGGGTAGACAGCGGAAGCGACCAGAGGATGAGAGAACTGGGGATTAGAGAGATGCAGTGTTCAGTAAGAGCGACGACGGAATAGACCGGATGAGCCGTCTGATGTAACGCAGGCGCACAAAGAGCTTCTATAGTTACAGGTAAGATCAGAGTCGGAAGCTTCCGCCAAAGTGAACTTATGTAGAAGTGCTCTTGGATTGGTGAACGCAGGGGGCAATGAAAGGCGGTCAACAACATATATGGTCGACTCATCACATCACCTTCGGCTGGCGTGACGCTCAGGGCAGCTGCCATTCACCTACGCAAGCATATGGAACCGTGAGAAAGGGGCTCCCCACTGGACAATGCTGTCGTGCAGCTCAACCACGCACGCAAGCATCAATCAACGAAGAGCATACTCGTCTATTAGGTATAGTAAACCCTCCATCTGTGGCGGCTAAACTGTTTCGAGACAGGGTCGGGCCATGGCGCGAGATCTTCCCCGCATTTTTGACGTGTTTCGAGACACTTTGTGAGTGGATGTGTATGGAGTATTGCTATGGATATGCAAGTGCTGAGAGTGCTTCACATTCGTCTCGTCCATCTACCTGCCTTCCTATATACAGTACAGGCCCATCAAAAGCGAGGTATGCCCAGGCCATGCCCTGGTTCCGTCAATCGGCCACTTGTGTGTTTGCTTACGGAGTACTCCGTATTGATATGCACGTATCTACCCACCCACCTATGCAAAGTCGGTGAGTCGGAGGGAATATGTTGGATAGCCACATCTCTCAATTCGGCTTAAGTCCAATAGCATAACCGCTGCGGCATCAGATACCGAGGGGTTCGTGCTTTTTGTGCCTGGACGACCGGCTCTCCGCGCTGCGCAAGCCGATGCACAAAGCTGCCCAGAGATTCCAATCGTCAAATGTGCCGTGTTGGCATTCGGATTGCGAAACCTGCACCAGACTACGGAATAGACTGCGGGTAGATATCTAGCTGATGATGCGGCGCGCCTAGTAATGCGTCATGAGACGAATGTTGTTGGAACGCCATCACTGCGGGCGTAAAAGAACACTGCACACCCAAGGCCTTGAAATACCTTGTGGATAGTTAGATATAACAGAGGAAATTATATGTTATTTAGATTAGTCATGTGCTTTATTTACAAGTTTTATTATAATTATAAGATCTATTTTCTACTATACACTAGACTACGTTAGTTGTAGCTTTTGAACGGGGTTTTCCCCTCCATACTCCGTACTTTATATACTTGATCTACTATGATTATACATTAAAATATAGAACTATAGTATTCAGCCTACACTATAGTCTACGTAAGAATGTCATCATAAAACCTCCTGTATACGTGTAATTCTATTTAAGGTTTTGCGACAGAAGTGTGCAGCGTTTTCTTCCCGGGTGTGGTCAGCACGTTACCACGGGTCGCAGGGTCGTAGTGGCAGCTCAACACCCGTAGTGTATGCACGTCGGAATCGTTGATCCACTGGCGAAAGCACTAGTCAAATCGATGCTCCAGCTTGTCCATCACAATGCTTGAGTATCTAGAATATATATTATGAAATCAAATAATTTTCATAATTCACGAACGAGGATGAATGGCTCAATGGTCTAGTGGTATGATTGTCGCTTCGGGAAAACACGCGAGTGCTTACGCCCGAATTCCTAAGGAATTCTTAGCTTGTGACAGGTCCCGAGTTCGAATCTCGGTTGAGCCCATTGATTGCTTTTTGCTCCGGTCTTGCGCTTCAGATACGATATCATCGACGAACAGTAGCATGGTCGGTAGTTGGTTTTTTTGGGTGGTTTGTGGTGATAGGGGGGGAATATTGGGACTTCCCTATCCATGGGACTCTAGCTTCCCAAACACTTTGCAGCAGTTTTGAGAAATCAATGTTTCGACAATTATAACCAGTTATAAATAATACTAGTATCCACTGTATTCTATATCGATCGTAGGCATGAATCACAAAGTGGGTGCCGAAACTTCGTTGATGTCTTGCGTAATTCATCCAAAAGATACAAAAACAAACACCACATCTATGCAGTCATCTATGTCAACTCTTTAGGCCAATATCTATCCCTCGTCTATTATAGGCCTTATAACTTACTCTTCGCAAGTCCTTCTACCTTTTTGAACAACACCTCGCTCTCAGGATAAGGGTCGACAGTAACCCCATTCAGCGGATTAAGTTCACTAGCCCGGTAAAACATGTCCTCATAGACCTTTCCATCGTATCTGCCCAAGCTAGAATCGAGCACCCAGTCGTCAAAGCCCCAGCTATCTACTAACCTGACAGCATGAGGTCGAATCTCTTTCAGCAGCGCCATGACGGTCTGCGTACGCGCGAGCATGATTTGATGCTTGCTGCAAGCGCCGCTGGCGTAGAACTCGGAGCCTTCCTCCTCAAGCGTGTGCAGGGCGTGGAGGCGGAAGAGGGACCAGAGAACATTGACCGTTTCGGCATCGAATTGTGAAGTGTTTGAGGGATCCTTGAGGGCTTCGAAGAAGGTCTTCATTACAAGGTATTGGCTGTGAGCCTTCGAGAGGCGGTAGAAATCGACAAGGAGGTCATTCCTAGGGTCGTTAGTTGTTGATTGTTTCGGATTGTAATTATGGTAACGTGTCGAAAGTGTTGCGACATGGTCCCTCATAATATGATACAGGGTTTGCAGGATCTTGACTCGATACAATGGAAAGGGGACGTACCATGGCTTCTTTTGCTCATCGCGATGCTTGAGCGCTTCAAAGGTGAGGAAAGAAGCACGCCAGGCAAAAGCAGCGACAATGTCTTCATCAGAGCCAAGAATATCAAAGGCACAGCCTATATTCGTGCGTGCTCGGAAATTAGATAAGATGCGGGTGGTGTCGTTTGATGGGGGAGTTCCAGAGAGAACACTACGGGCAGACTTGAGGAGCTATACAAAGATAAGCATTGATAACGAGAAGAACAATCGGAGGGTATAGCATACATATCGTGCCACTTGTTGTGTGAGCATGTAGTTGTCACCTTCCCATGTCGTTGTAGGGAGGTAATCTGCGTACCACGACCCAATACCACTATTCATGATTAGCTTCACTCTATGAAACGTATCAATCGACATGCATACCTGAAGCTGGAGTAACCGTGACCACCGCAAGCTCTCCGACAGACTTCCAGACCTTCTGCTGCAATGGTACTTGAGAGAGCCTTCAATCCGCAAGATGTAGCATGCAAATCAGCGAGGGTATCACTACCGGATTGCGTCTCTTCTGGTCCAGCACCCCTCTTGCTGGAGTCCCTGTTTGCATCTCCATCATTCATTCGCTTCTGATTGTCTTCGTACTGTCTCTGCATTCCCTTACCAGTGAAATGCAGAGCAAACGTGGCCGCCAGAAGAGGCAGGAGCCGTATCTGGACCATGGTGTAGTTTAGGACCGCGTTCTCACTCTTCTCCCATTCTGGTGCATCACGGTCCTGAAATTGACGGCGGATGGCGGCGTATCGAGTTGCAATGGTCACACCTCGCGCCAATACAGAGCCAGCCTGCATAACAATGGTCGAGCGGATATAAGTCAGAGTACCATATATGAGTGATGGGCTGCCTTGACGGACGTATTTGTTTGTCTGCGGATCTACTCGCGAGAAACGAGCCAGCATACTAATATGGGGGATCTTAACGCGGTTGAAAAGCAAGAATCCGTTGTCCATGGTGTTATATCCAAATTTGGGTCCAATGTCGCCAACATGAATATTCTCCAATGGCTCATGTGTCTTCAGATCTCGAATTTGCACGACGAATGGGTGGGGTCCATAAGACTTGCCATTGATCATCAGCTGAGCCATAACGCAGGCATGGTTCGCGGTGCGGCCCAAAGAGCCGATCCACCATTTGCTGGCAGTCAAATGAGGCGAATGAAGCGTGAAGGTTTTGTCTTCGGGGTTCCAGGTAGCGGTAGTCTCCAGTCCACGAACGTTTGATCCATGCCCTAATTCAGTCTGAGCGTAACAGCCAACGATTTTATAGGCCTCTGCCGGCTCGCCAAACTTCCTATGCTGCTCCGGTGTACCTTGTTCCTGGATAGTGACCTAGGACCGTCAGTCTGCTTCAATACAAGACAAGAACTCCATGCGGTCCAGCATGAGAACAACTGGAAGGATTCTATTCATCTGCCAATGCGCGTCTTTGGTTGGTCCAGTGTGACTCACTTTGAACATACCCTCATGCAGAGCGTACGGACCCGGTTCACCAATGAGATCAAAAGCAGTCCGAGTCTCATCTGTATTCCAGTTATGCTTTCGCCTTAGCAACTGCAACTTCTTCTCCCTCGCTAGGGCCCTCTCAAACCGTTCCATTCTGCCTGAGAAGTAGTTCTGTGATTTGTCGAACACCTTCTCAGACTTGAGAATATCGAGAATTCTTTGCTTTCTCTCAATTGCCTCCTTTGTGAGAAGAAGCTCTTGTAGCTTCTCTACTGGGATGTTAGACTTGGCTCGCTCTGCGGCGAGAAGCTCCGAGCCCTGAGGGCCTGAAGGTCTCAATTGTTTGACCCAGTCTGGTGTTGGTGCCATATTGTTGATTTCTCGTGAGCGAGAAGGAAAGACAGTGAGGGAGGTAGGAAGGAAGGAAGATAAAGCGAGACACGGAGGCCACGGGAAAAAGTCGAGACTAAATTCACGATGATGAAAGGACATTTAAATGCACCTCGGCTCCTACTAAATAAGGTTAGATCTATTCGCTTAGTCCATGATCCCGAGGCAGGAGGAACGCTTTGACTTCGAGGGGGTCCACTAGCAGCCACGGATATCGGGGTAGAGATGGGGCGAATACCGGGATATTATGTATTGTAGATTGATGAACGTTGTGAATATGGGGATGGCTTTGCTGAGTAGACATGGCGACATGAAGAGGGGGCGTTGGTGTTTCCCATTCACCATTACTGTCGTCGATTGAAAAGTGATGGGGAGGCGATAGTCGGAGAGCGAATATTAGCGTATCAAACATCAAAGGAACGCTGCTGTTATCGATACATAACTAGAGCATTGGTGAACCATCAAGACGAGGTGACGAGGTTCTTGTATAGGACAAGAAGCTGGTTCCATGTATATGTATGCATATGGCTGTGCGTACAGTTTCCAGGCTACCAGGATCCGAAAGTCCATGGCGTTATTACCACACTATCTACCATACATGGCCACGCACCCAGCCATTTGGAGTATCTCACATCGTACAAGACAAACAAAGGCACCGCTCGTAGATGCCGAAACTCTATACCAGGTTGACAGTGCTGTTTTATCTGTATGTATCTAACCCAGATATGGTTGAAAAGCGGAATCAAAAAGCGTGACCGGATGGCTGCGGGTTCTGAGTGCTGCAAACTCCGGATACGAGCATACAAAGGTCAGCGAACTCAACGAGTCGTTTGAGGCCGCAATGCCAATGCAAAAACCAGGGATCGAAGCAACAGTAGTAGTGGAGGAGTCGTGTTAGACAGACCGGCTGGTGGTCCAAAGTGACGAGGGCGCGTATATGTAATGAGTGATTATTATCCATGTCCTCAACGGTTAATGGACCTGGCGGACAAACTGCGGGGGGCCTGAGAATACAAGTAGAAAGGTGAGCTCTGGCAGCAGCAGCCACAGCCCTGTGTGAGGGCACGCGAGCTGCCGCTGTGTTCGTGGTGATGGCTTTTGCATGCCAACAGCCTGGGAGCGTAAAATGCTGCCTTGACCAATGAGTCAAAGACGAAGTGGTTTGGCACGACGAAGAAGAAGCGCGTATTGCTCCGTACATGGTGTTAAAGACGCCGGCCCCGATGCCATAATGACTGAGCCACACTCGAAAGCGGACTAGCTTAGTCACTGGTAGCATTTCGACGCAGAGGGTTCTGTGAACCTTCCCACACGACAGCTTCACACGCAAACCCTTTCCCTATAGCCAGAGACAGGCCCTTCCCCTTCAAACATCTCTCGCCTCTGGAATACTCTGTGCGCGCTGCATCTATATATCCCCTATCCTGCTGCTGCCCCCGCCACCTTTACGCCAATACCCCCACACAGCAGTGACGCTGCACAAATCTATGACCAGGAAGCTTTTTGCGCTCCCTCTCGACATACCATTCTCTCTTTTGGCCAGGTCCTTCTAAGTAGCGGACATCATGGGTCAAACACTTTCGGAGCCGGTGGTCGACAAGGTACATACTCACTCAATGCCCTCCCCCGCCCCCGCATCGTCATCGCGGCCTTCGTCGTCTGCCCCGGCAACGCCTGCGCAGTCCCTTTGCGCGACCCGCCAAAGGCGCCTGTGCACACTCATGCTAATTTGCACGTCGACAGAATTCGGACAAGGGCGATGGCGAGAACCTCATTTTCGGCGTGTCCTCGATGCAGGGATGGCGAATCAGCATGGAAGACGCCCATGCCACCATATTAGACCTGCAACAACTCGTTGGGGATGGCAAAGCCACTACGCCTGAAAAGAGACTGGCCTTTTTCGGCGTATACGACGGGCATGGCGGTGACAAAGTAGCCCAGTACACTGGCAAACATCTGCACGAAATTATTGCGAAGCAGGAGGCGTTCAAAGAGGGCGACATTAAGAAGGCTCTGCAGGACGGCTTCTTGGCTACAGACCGTGCAATACTCAGTGGTACGCTTCAGTACGACTTTGACTTTCCTGATGGCCATGGCTGACTCATCTATTTAGACCCCAAGTACGAAGAGGAGGTGTCGGGCTGCACCGCGTCCGTTGGTGTGATCTCAAAAGATAAAATCTATGTGGTATGTTGATTACCTGTGTTAGCGGGCTAGCTGCTGAACAAGAAAGGCAAATTCGGGTGACTCCCGCACAGTTTTGGGTATCAAAGGCCGGGCGAAGCCGCTCTCGTACGACCACAAGCCGCAAAACGAAGGTACGGGCATCCATGTGCCAAACTGAGGCTTGACTGACATTTAGTAGCCGAGAAAGCACGCATTCAAGCCGCAGGAGGCTTCGTGGATTTTGGTCGCGTGAACGGCAATCTCGCTCTTTCGCGAGCCATCGGAGACTTCGAGTTTAAGAAGAGTGCCGAGCTCCCGCCTGAGAGCCAGATAGTCACAGCGTTTCCGGACGTTGAGATACATGATCTGAGTGAAGATGACGAGTTTCTAGTCGTCGCCTGCGATGGTATGTGACCTTTAAGGTGAAATGAACGCTTGATGCTGATTTGACGGTAGGAATTTGGGATTGTCAATCCTCCCAGGCCGTTGTGGAGTTTGTCAGGCGCGGTATCGTTGCAAAACAGGAACTTCAGCTCATTTGCGAGAACATGATGGATAACTGCCTGGCTTCTAACAGTGATACTGGTGGCGTTGGATGCGACAACATGACAATGGTCATTATTGGACTTTTGCAGGGTCGGACAAAGGAGCAGTGGTACGAGGACATTGCAAAGCGGGTCGCAAATGGAGAGGGTCCCTGCGCTCCGCCAGAGTATGGCAAGTCTATAAGCCCGCCCTCTCCTGCCTCTGAAGGCGAATAGCTCCTTTCTAATATATAATTCAGCCGAGTTCCGCGGACCCGGCGTACATCACCGCATTGATGATAGCCCTGATGATATCGACATGGACCTTGACTCCCGTTTTCGACCGAACAGCGGCCTCGGCGGCCGCATCATCCTTCTGGGGGATGGGACCGAGATTACCACCGAAGCACCTGATGCCGAGATGTTCGACAACGACGACGAAGACAAGGACCTCGATGCCCAGGTAGACAAGTTCCACAAGGAGAGTTCTAACGGAAACGCCGCTCGTGAGGAGACGCCCGGTCAACAGTCAATTGCCTCCAAGGAAGCCACGGAATCTCCCTCTTCAGTGAAGACAGAGAAGTCCGAGGACGCACCTGCAGCAGGAAAGGACACCACCATACCCGAGAAGGTCACTACTGCTGCCTCTGCCAGCGAAAAGTAGGGCCTTGTTACGCGTAGACTTAGCCAAATTAACGACACTTTGGCTAGGTAGAGTATCGGCTTCGAAGCAATGTGTTCACGTTGTCATGTCATAATGTTTGGTGCATGGTATGGCTCGGTCTGATGGTGGAACGGTTTCAGGGTCGGGTTTGGCCAGTTGAGATATGCAAAATCACTGATAGGCCATGAAAAGGAAATTCGAGCCGCCACGAGACATCAACAACATCATCATCACGAACATCTCCATGGGCCTCTTATCACGAAATGATACCTGACGTCGCCTATCCTTCGGTCGTCGTCCCCTTTCCCCTTTTGTAACTCCTGCTGCCTCCTGTTTTCCTGCGCGTTCGTTTTTGGTGTATAGCGATGCGGTTGCTTTCCTCGTAGATTGTGGCGGTAGTTCAAATACAAATGCGCAACGGTTAAAAACCTAGTGCTGGGCAAATGATGTCAGGATGTTGGGGCTGTGGACGTGTCACAATTCATGCATCTTCTTCTAATCTGGTTTTGCCTTGTGAGGTATTCTTCTAATTAAATGGAACCTCAAACAATTGAACACCCAGTCGGCAAGCAAACAAAGATCAAAGGCAGAGAAGACGAAGGACTCGGTATCAAGCTGCCGTCAACCATTTCTCCAATGTCAAGATACACGCAGCGAAACCGCTCTTGACTACTCTTGTCAAAAGACTCTGCGTTAGATCGTCATCATGAGGCATCTATAGTCGAAAGAAATGGACACCTCCAGCTCCGCCGACGAGTTCATCGTGGGCGTTACCTACACGCTCGATGGTCTGCGATCTGACGGGGGAAAGATGTCAGGGCAGTGCGAGCGAGATGTACGCATGTCTGTCCTCCTCGTGTATTCCTGCAGTGTTATGTGCTATGTACATTTAAGGCCTCTGTCGTCTTTACACATACATGCACTTAGCTTTGCCTCGCGTACTACCAAGTCAGATTCCGTGATAATTAGATAAGAGAAGGCTACGGAGTGCACTTATTAGGTGACCGACAGACTTACATGTGACGTCGTTGTGGCCAATCGGAGCCAAGCAGCATCAGAGCCTAAGCAGGGACCACCCACTCCCACTACTTCGTACTTCATATCTGCAGCTTGCGCTCGCAAACATAACGACACCCACACTCTCTCGTCCTCGCACCTATCGCCTCGTTTCCCGCGATGAGCGCGAACAGGTCGTGACTCTACGTGCACCTTCGCTTGGCCTCTCCATCAATATCTTGATTCACTCTACATTATCGCCAAAATGTCGGTCATTTTGTGTACTGGCAAGTAGCCCTCTATCGCGGTCTTGCGTCCCGAGCTGACAATTCCTAGCTGGTTACGACCACACGATCCGGTACAATTCCCGTCACTCCATCCTTCTCTGATATCCCACTGACCCCGCCCAGCTTCTGGGAAGCCTTGTCTGGCATATGTAGCCGAACAATACCCCACCCAGACTCTCAAGTCAACCGCCTTTGCATATCTCCCGACAAGCGTTTTTTAGCTGCTGCTGGACACCACACGGTGAAACTCTACGAAATAAAGTCCACGAACCCGAACCCAGTTCTCACCTTTGAAGGTCACACGTCCAATATAACAGGTGTCGCCTTCCATTGTGAAGGCAAGTGGATGGTAACGTCGTCAGAGGACGGTACTGTCAAAATATGGGACACACGGACTGGCAGTGTGCAGCGTAACTATCAGCACGGCGTGCCCGTTAACGACGTTGTCATCCATCCGAATCAGGGCGAGTTGATCAGCTGTGATCGAGGGGGCAATGTGCGGATTTGGGATCTGGGAGAGAACAAGTGTTCTCATCAATTGATTCCGGAGGACGATATCAGTGTGGCCAGTGTGACGGTTGCAAGTGATGGCAGCATGCTGTGTGCAGGAAACAATGCGGTACATATCCCTCTACCCCTTACCCCTCTACCCCTCATGCCCATGCCCAATCCTATGAGCTTGAACATCTAACTAGGCAGGGCAACGTTTACGTATGGCGCATGATCCAACGTCTCGACATAACCTCCCTCGTCCCCGTCTGCAAATTTCCTGCTCACACCACCTACATTACCCGCGTCCTCCTCTCCCCAGACGTACGTCACCTCGCCACTTGCAGCGCCGACCACACAGCACGCATTTGGTCTATCGATACGAGCCAACCCCATAATGTCCTCCCCACCGACTCTCTACCCGACAACGGCAAAGAGCGCGATCCCAACGCCTTTCCGCTTGAGACTACGCTACATGGACACCAGAGATGGGTCTGGGACTGCGCTTTCAGCGCCGACTCAGCCTACCTAGTCACTGCTTGCTCGGACCACTATGCTAGGCTATGGGAGCTGAACAGTCAGAGCATTATCCGGCAGTACAACGGGCATCACCGCGGCGTGGTTTGCGTGGCGTTGAACGATACTGCTGTAGGGAATTGAAGAGGGGGGCGTGAATCTTGTCAGAAGGAGACGTTGTCTACTTGCATTAGCGTTGGCGTTTTGATAGGGTAATGGTAATGGCGAGAATAATGGGAGGTTTCAAGTTACACGACATGGCGTTTCATGGAATATCCTAAGGTTATGCGTAGGCCACAAGATTGTATTTCGTTCCTTACGGAGTGTTGGTGTCGGGCGGTTGGTGGAGATGAACGAGGAATAATTGGCGACGGGTACAAATGTGCTTCTATCCCCTCGCGTTCCAATGCATCTTGATATGACTTCATGTGCTTCACATCACAACTGCAAGACAAGGCTCAATCCAGTCTCAACATCTTCGTATTCTCACCAGTAGATGACTACCTCACTCCAAATCAGAACTCAATCCACGACTCCTTCCCTTCCCTCCCCTCCACCCTCCCAAAAGCTCCAATGATACAGATAAAACAATTGAAGATACAATTTGAACTTTCGCCCGTCATGCCGATGACAAAGAAAGGGTATACTCCAGCAGACTCCTTGCATATAACGCTCAGAATGCCATTCGCCTGCCTGAATGATAGCACGCCCTAGCAGCTAATTCACAGCAAAAGAAAAAGAAAAAGAAGAAGAAGAAGAAGAATAATAATAATAATAGGAAGAACAGGAACATTAAAGCATAATTAATAGCAATGATATAGAGACATGGAACTGATTGTATAATCGCAGTAGTATTGTGTGGTGGAAGAACGAGGTGGACGAACGGACTCAAGTAATCAAGTGGCATGTTGCTTTGCTGCACACTTTTGGATTTTGGACTCGGTGTAAAGCCTGGGCAGAATGTGGGGCACCCCCGACGAGACCATAGTTGGAGTTTTGTCAACGGCCAAGGAGACCGGAAAACCAATTCACAATGTGTCTGGAGCTCGTGTTGGATGTGAAACTCAAGGCACTTTCTGACATGCGGTCAGACATCTGGGGGCTGGGCGTCATCGTTGGCACTGTCTTTCCCCGGGCACGAAGGATTGGGGGAGTCTTGGGGCTCGAAGTCTTGTCTCTCGGTCCGAAGAGGGAACTCCTAGATGAGCGGCGATCGGGTGTGTCTCGGTGTGTGCAAGGTCGGAGTGACTGTGGTGTGTTTGGTGTTGATGTGCCTCTTGCAAGCGAAGAATTTTGCCGGAATGTTTTGTAGTTGTCAAAGTCGGACAGAGGACACGACTCCCCGAATCGTATGGTGTTCGCGATGAAACTTTCCGAAGGCGTGTCCGTTGGATATACTCGGGAGGGTGTATCGAGATTGTTGTAAAGGGATTGAAGATCCGAAGTGTTGGCGCAAGGTAGCGCAAGAGGCAAGCCGGCTTTGACCCACGGTCGAACTGTATATCTATGAAGAGGTAGCTCTGGTCCAGATATCAGCACCAGCGACAAAGAACAGGATAATAATAGACTGCTTAGGAGGTAGCACCTTCAGGTGCTTGTTCCTCTTTCGCTTCTTCTGATTTCTCTTCAGCCGGGGCAGCGTTCTTTTCTTCGGTACCGTCGCCGTTGACGGCAGCCGAAGCAGCCGCCGCAGCTTGTTTCTCAGCTCTGGCTGCCGCACGAGCCGCCATTCGCTCGTGATTTTCTTTTCGTGCTCGCTCGTCTTTCGTTTTGCGTAACCGTTCTGCTTCTTCGACACCGCCTGTTTTCTTGAGCTTTCCTTCCTCAACGAAGCTTCCAAGCTCTTTCTTGAATTCGCCTTCGCGACGATTTTCAAGCTCACGTTGCCGAGCCTTCTCTGCCCGTTCAATGGCTTCCAGCCTACCCTCGTGGTTGGGTTGGAGTGCTTTGACCTCACCCAACACACCATCACGAGCTTGACGGGGGTCGACAACTTTGTCATGGGCGACAGCGTGGAGCATGTTGCGCCCGGAAGCTGAGCGCATCCCAGTACCTTGTTCCTTCTCAGTCTGGAGATTTTGTTGTTTGGTCGCCTGTTCCACAAGCTCAAGCGTTTCAGCTGCCTTTTCGAGATCATCCTGCAAATCGGCGGCCAACTCCTCTTGCATGGTAAGCAGATCCCTTTCTTCACATACAGTCTGTAGCTCCTGCTCCCAGATCTTGGTCCACAGAGGCTTCTCCTTGGCTAGGTACTCCTGTAGTCTCTTCAATTCAGCCGTTGCCGTCGACAGGTCTTTGGCTGTGGTCTCGAGCTGGCGGGGTAGAGGCCGTACACCGCGTGCCACAACGTCCTTGCGCAAGTCTTCCACGAGATCCTGTAGATCATCAACGCGATTGACAATCTTTTCAGAGTCCTCTTGCAAGGTCTTCTTGCCGGTATTGACATATGCGCGACCACTATCACCCTCTAACGTAGGCAGTGCCGTCTTTATAGCAGTGGTCTTCACAGCAGCCGCTTTGGTGCGGATGGCAGACATACTTGCTTCAATGTCTCCGACAAAGGACGAGTACGTCTGTCGGACGACAGCCAAATCGCGGCGAAGGGACTGAACCTCATTGAGCTGGGCAGCTGAGGACAGGTTGGACTCTGGAGAACCACCGGTTGGTAAGGCGGTTCGAGGAGTCAAAACGGCAGAGGCACGAGCGGAAGATAACGTGGGTGCCGCAGCGATACCGGCAATCTCCCTAGCGGCTTGTTGTTGGCGCTCGGCAACACGTTGTATAGCCGATTGTTGATCCTCTACTGTGACCTTGATGCTCTCCATCAAACGACTTAGCCCACCGAACTTGTCGTCGATGTGGTGCTTGACCTCGTCGAGCTGCTCCACGTTCAAGACAAGAACACACCGATCCTTGATGTCGTTGATGTCTTCCAGCTCATAGCGTACGCCAGACACGGGGTCTTGCACGTGAATCTCGGGGAGTTCGCCGTTGCGGTGCGTGTCCCAAGCGAACTTTTCGATGAAGGCAAGCTGCAATCTTCCGATGGACAGATCCGACCCATCGGAAAAGACATATTTCTTGATCTTGCTCTTGTACTGCAGAAACAAGGAAAGTTCCTTCCCTGGCTGGGGCGATTGCTCTGGAATGAACTGTTCCGGCTGTGGGGAGGGTGTTTTCACTCTGCGTGAGTTGATTCTTGATGGTATAGCAGAGGGCTTCCGTGGCCCTTTCGTGGGTGAGTCGAGGGGAAGCTCGATGGGCTCGCTCAAGGGGCCGTTGATGGTTGCACCAAGCACAGGTTGATCGGCGTCTGGAAATTTTGGCGCGGCAAGTTTGTCCTCCGGTGTCTTTGCCAGTGGACTATCTTCGGGTACTGGCTCCGGGGGAGGCTTGATACTTGGAGCCGAGCTTTGGCTGCTTTCTTCAGAAATGCGGCGGGATACATTGTTCTTTTCAAAAGCAGTCTCCAGCACGGGTCTCGACCGCTGCCTCCCGTGAACAGACCCTCTAACGCGTACAGCGTTCATGGACTCGCGAACATCCCTTCCTCTATTGGGGATGGGTGAATTCTGAACAGGCGGCAGAGGGATACCATTCGTGCCGAGGTGCTTCTGGATTTGGTAGGCGGAAAAGCGTCGCGAGGCTCTCCTCTCCAGTTCCCCCCCGCGCTGAAGAGCAGCTAGAGCATCCTGTTGTTTCGGCGGCGGGGGGGGCGGCGGGAAGTCGACCGCGTAGTTGGGACGCATCGGCTCAGGCGATTTGGGCATGGGATCTTCGGCCGGGTATGGCGCAATGACGGGCATCTGCTGCATCGTGCTGCTGGATAGCGAGGAGTCGGTGGAGAGCTGGCTGGCGTTGGTCGAGCGGTTAGGGCGGGAATTGGGGGGAAAGGAATCAAATTTGTTCGGCGAAGCTCTCCCGGGCACTGACGAGGAGCGAGGGGGCACGTTGGAGCCATCTGACACGAATTCGCCGCTCTCCTGTCGAGGCGGAAGCCGAGTGCTTGCGGCTCTGGGCTGCTGGGGCGGTTCTGCCTCTCCGGTGCTGTCGATGCTGCTTTGCCTCGGGCTGTCCCCGTTGATGCTTCCATCGCGCCCTGTCCGCTGCCGCAAGCGTTGCTGCTTCTTCTTCAAACCATGGAGCAGATTAATGATGATGTCCCGAATGCGTGGGAGGAAGTTGTCGAGACTAGCCTGTGTGGCCTCTTGACTGAGGGTTTCCTCCAAGATACCGCGCAGTAGCTCAGGCACATTTCCCAGATCGTGTGTATCAACTCCGATGGCGTTGAAGGCGCGCGAGGCGATGTTGAACTCGTAGCCCAGACGCACGTAGACGTCGGAGACCTCGCTCTCGGTGGCGGTCCCGCGAGACCATAACGTGAGGGTTTCGAGAAGCTGCTTGGTTGCGACGAGTAGATGGGTCACTGTAGGGCGTGTCAGTTGGAGCTGTAGGCGGGGGAGACAACGGGGCGGTGGTGGTGGTGATGGTGGCGATAGTGGTGCATACCGGACTTCTCTATCTGGCTGAGCTGTTGTTGGGGCTGCATGGCGAGGGTCAGCGATGGGGCTCACTCTGAGGAAATGGAAGACGGGCGGAATGTGTGTCTATGGCAGAGAGCAGAGGTACGGAGTACAGCCGGGGGCCGAAAAGGCATGGGCACTCACGGTCTGTTGGTTTCGCCTGGAATGTGCACCGCGCGACGAGCCCTTGCTGGAGCCAGATGGCTGATACTCGTCGGTGAGCGTCATGGTTTGGGGTACAAGAGGCAGCAGAACGGAGACGTGTGAATCGCGAGGGTGCAGTCACGGACACAGTACATGGAACACGGGACACGGGACACGGGACACGGGCAGTGAATGAGGCAGCGGATGGTAGTAGTTTTGCGCCGCAAACGACTTGTTGAAGAGTGAAGCAACAATTGATGGCCCAGGTGGTGCGCTAGCCTGACTGAGTGCGGTTAGGGGGGGGAGAGGCACCGGGGATTTTGGGGGGCGGGGGAGAGAGAGAGAGAGAGAGAGACACGGTGACACGTACGGGGGGAAGAGACGCGGTGCGAACATTTGCAGGCTTGCACAGGCACAGGCTTCAAGTTGGAGGCGTCAAACATGGCCAGAGGAACGGGACGTGTTTCAGCTGGTCGGCACAGGTGCTTGTTCGCTCACCGTGTATAGTAGATACTCCGTGTAGATGGCCATGCAGACCGAGTGGCACAGTGGCAGAGTAGATATTCTTGTATGATAATAAAGTGTTGCATGCGGAGAACATCCCCAGGCCGAGCAAGATACTTGATCCCTACCAGTATCCAAAGTAGATACCTGAGTATCATAGTGAGTAGTTAGTCGTGTAATCACTAGATACTTGTAGTTAGTTAAGTACTCCGTAGAGATGGATGTCATTACAGAGATGGATGCCCTTGTAGTTAGTTAAATACTCCGTAGAGATGGATGGCATTATAGAGATGGATGGTATTACAGAGATGGATGGCATTACAGAGATGGATGCCATTACAGAGATGGATAATGTCGCCCTGGTGCATCATCTGTACAGATGGATCATGTCGCCCTGGTGTATGATGTGTACATGTATTGGAGAGCCGAATGGACACATTTGTATGGCTGGCTTCTGATACTGCACGCACGCCGGTGGGGAGTTCGCATCTGGTCCCTCGCACTAGCACTCTCGCACCAACTCTAATTGTTGGACGGAATACATGTGCGTATTTGCCATCTACTGTCCAGAAAAGTAGAGTTGCAGTAACAGTATCTATAGATATCTCATGTAGTCAGTGTTGGAGGTCAACGCTGTATGTGCCGTCTCCGTCTCCGTTTCTGTCTCCGTCTCCGTCTCCGTTTCTGTTTCCGTTGCCCTTCACGGCATGCATTGTTGTCATTGGCGAGTCGATGAATCAACGTATCTATATATGGTAGTACTCCGTAGGTTATTACCAAAAAGAAAAAAAGAAAAAAAAAGAAGAAGAAGAAGACGTGAGAGAATCAAGTAAAAAATCAAACAAAGTTGACTGGCTTCGAATGATGAATTGATTGCGTGCGCTGGACTGATGACCTGTACTATCTATTGAACTTGTTATTGTTATATATGTAGCCCAGGACTTATCACACCGGACAAAGCTGCCTTGGGGGGGGCAGAGAGAGAAGAGAGACACGGGGAGAGAGTGACACGGGGGGGTCCTGGCCCACCAGAGTCTTTGCTTTTGGAGCCGACAGCGTCTCTGCTGCACCATCTGTCGGCAGTGTGTAAAGTCTGAAAACGCCACTCCATCTATCGCTCTGCTGCTGGTGCCGTGCCGCCGATACGCATTCACAGTTTATGGAGTACATGTTCCGTACATACAATATTATCGTACACGCAAGCTTGGCCCGCTCGGCGCTCCCGCTCCGCGCTGTTTCATCGCCGTCGATCACTTGGCGCGTTTCTCTCCTCAACCTCCCTCACCCTAGATAGATACTCTACTTCGTAAGCTGCTAGTAGAGAGCCCAAGGTCCCCGTCCACTTCGAGTATCGCTCTGCAGCTGCGTCTGCTCTTCTCTCGCCGGCAGCCTCTCCACCTGTCGCTTTTCCTTCCTCCCGGCTAGCATCTAGCATCTACATTGGCCCCATCGCGCTTCACCCTCCCAATTCCCGGAGGAGGGCAGAGCACGCCGACACCTCCAAATGACCAGCACCACTGCAGCCACCAACGGCTCCAATGTCAACGGCCCGCTGAATACCCCATCCTCGAACTCTCCGGGCGGCCGAACCCAGTTGAAAATGTCTACGTCCGCAAAGGTCGCAGACGGCGCGCGCAAGCAGGCTGGCAGTCCTGTTGACGCCGCCCAAAAGTAAGTTCCCCCCAACCTTGCCTTGACTCCCCCTCCCCTTCTGCGATGCTGCCTCGTTGTGTAATGCATTGCGCCCTCCCCAAGCGTACGGCCGTCGCTCCAGCCACGCTGCGAGAGCTCGTTGGAGAATACGGCCACCAGCAGCACGCTCGTACGACATCCGTCCGTCACATGGAGCCACCGCACAACGCTCTCGTCTCGCAAGCTGTCGGCCTCCCCCCAGCATGCGGCTCGGCGGCATTCCCTCCTCTCGTTCCTGCATCGCAAACCCGGCCCCACCCTCTGGGAAACTTTGCTGACTCGATCATCTCCTTTAGGAAGCCTCCCCAGCGAGCGTGGCAGGGCCCCAATCCCCTCACCCAGCGACTGTCGAATGCAAACTCAAACGGCGTCGTCAGCACACCCAAACCCTCGCAGACCCCCGCTTCCCTCTCGGGCGAGAACGCATCTCCAATGAAGCATCTTAGTGACAGGATGTACTACCTGCTGGCAAACCTCTCTGTGAGTACACATTTTGCAGTGTCGCGGGAATCACATGTCTAATCCTTCACTTTGCAGGGGCTTCCGGGCAACATCACCTTGAAGAATGGCGAGAAGTACACGGGTGTCCTGTCTGGCACTTCCCTCGATCCGACCGAACTGCGCTACGTATTCAAAATGGTCAAACAGGTCCAAGCCGCCGGTGATGCCCAGGCCAATGGCACTGCTGACATGTCCGATGACTACATCGGCACCGGAGACCACTACGTCATGTCCTTCGACATGGGCGACGTGGCCGATTTCCATGTCAACAATGTCGTACTCGACAAGACGCAGGCCAAGGGCCAGAATGGTATGACTCGGACGCGCATCGGTGACTGTACCGGCAAGCTGACCCAAATTCTAGGGACCTCTAGTTTCCGCACCGATACGGATATCTCTGGCAACATGGCCATTCGCGAGCGAACCCTCCAGAAGTGGGAGCCAGCGTCCGATCCATATGCGAATATGTCGCTTGAGTCTTCAGGGCAAGGGGCAGGCTGGGACCAGTTTGCGGTAAACGAACGCTTGTTCGGCGTACGCAGCGACTACGACGAGAATATATACACAACTACGATTGATCGTAGTCACCCGCAATATGCAGAAAGAGCCGCGCTCGCCGAGAAGAAGGCTCGCGAGATCGAAGCTAGTAGCGCGCTCAACGCCCACGTCACCGAGGAGCGAGCTCAGAATGCCGCCGCCAGGGACAGGGAAGGCGACGAGGAAGACCTGTAGGTAACCATCGGGCTTGCAAAAATAGCATTACGCTAACAACAGGGTAGATACAGTGGGGTTTATAGGCCTCTAGCAGCCGGCGGTCCAAACACATATACACCCCCAGCACGCCGCCCGCCTACTGGTCAACCCACCGTCAAGGGCGCCCCCGTGGATCCTGCGATCATTTCTTCACAACTTGCGCGCCCCGATTCGACGGCAACGAAAACAGCACAGCAAACAGCGAGCCCTCCCGCGGACAAGCGTGCCGCTCCTCCTGAGCCTAAAAAGGTGGATGCTCCATTGAAGTCTTCGGCGCCGGCTCCTACGAAAGCAGACCCTCCTAAAGAGAGTATATCCAAGACGGAGAGCAAGCCTGCAGCCCCGGTCCAACCTGCAGCCAGTCAAGCGCAAAAACCTAGCAATGCCCTGAAACAGACTGCTGGAATCCAGCCACGGAGGCCTGGCAGGCCAGAGAATGCCACTGCGAATGTGGAGCATGACCTTCTCGATTCTTTCAAACAATTCTCCGCTGCAGAGAAGCTGCGTATGACGGAGCGACAGCGGACCATTGCACGAGAGTCAAAGGCAGTGAAACTCAATGACTTGAAGAAGTTTTCTCAGAATTTCAAGCTCAACACACCCGTACCGACTGATCTGGTTCCCATTCTGGCCAAAGATGAGGGAAAGCAACAGCAGATTGTTCAGAAGGCTCTCAAGACTGTAGAGGAGATGAAGGCTACGCCTCCAAAAGCTGCCGCCGCTACAGCCGATGTCAAGCCCGCGCCCCGCCCGAGTAACGTCAAGCCTGAAGCAGCACAGTCTGCTTCAAATACCTCTGCCGAGCGCACTCCAAACCAACGAGCACGTCCCAATCAGAACCAATACGGCTCGAATTCGATGCGAGATCGTGGGGGTCACAACCAGAACATGAATCAAGGGCCACCGCGAAACCATGGCCTCTTGAGTTCACGCCTTCAAATAAACCAACAGCAGCATAAGCAGCAAGGCGCAGTTCAGTACACTGGTATTCCACAACCTATTCCCCATCAGGACATGCGCAACCCGCCGCCTGCTGGGTCGTCGACGTCGCCATTGGGCAGCGGTGGTGTACAGACTCCCATGTCCAGTGCATCCAGTCGTTTCAACGTGAAAGCGCATGAATTCAAACCCAACCCCGCGGCCAATACCTTCCAGCCTAAAGAAACTCAGAGCAGTCACAGCAGCCCCAGGCCGGAATCCGCTTCTAGGCAAGAGCCTCCGCGACGAATTCAAATCACGAGTTTCTTCGGCAATCAGCGTCCGTCCAAGAAAACTTTGGACTTGGCCGAATCGTTCAACCCCATCACCCGCTTGGCCAAGGAAGCCGCACAAGATGGAAAAGCACGCCAATATCCAAATAATGGAGGCATTCAACCACCATACCACACTTACCCAACGTGGGACTTCCCACAGATGAACAACGACAAAGGTTATGTCGATATGTTTGAGCGTCCCGGCTCTGCCCCGGTCTCAGCTCCCCACAACGTCATGGGCAACGGACCAATCCCCCACCAGCACCAGCTCCCTATGCAGTTCCAAGCGCATCAAGGTGTGCATCAAGGACAGACCCCTCATCATACTCCCCGCCATCCTCCAGTGCAGCCACACCATGGTCAGGGACCTCATCACTTCGACTCCCAGCATATGCAGTTCTCACACTCAAACTCCTCAGTGCAGCCGTCGCCCCGCCCTATGCCGCCTTATATGTACGGTTCGCAGCAGCCACAACATATGGCCGGCTACCCACAGCCTGTACCAATGCAGCCGTTTGGAATGAGTCCGGGCGTCCAGCATGCTAACCTCCGGGGTGGACAAG
This sequence comes from Helminthosporium solani, assembly GCA_022560085.1. Lineage (NCBI taxonomy): Eukaryota > Fungi > Ascomycota > Dothideomycetes > Pleosporales > Massarinaceae > Helminthosporium > Helminthosporium solani. The sequence goes on from JAFISD010000036.1 coordinate 71,346, forward strand.
GTGTGCCTCAATTCGTGAATCCCCCTGGCCCTGCCATGGGTGGGCAGATGATGACCAGCCAACCTTCCAACGGCCCATATATGAACATGCCTGGAAATCCACAGATGCCAATGTACGCTGGCCCACCTGGTCATGGTTACCCTCAATACCCTGGCCAAATGCCCGCCGGCCCTGGCGCAAATGGATTTCCGAGCCCGAGGCCTGGTGGTGCACCGCTGATGAGCCATCAAGGTTCCCAGCAGGGCCATCAACAGCAACATCTTATGTATATTCAACCGGGTGCTCAGGGTCCGTCCATGTTTGCTCAAGCACCCCCTGGTTCAAGTAAGCAGACATGCAATTTTTCCCCTAAATCATTCTAACGGTACTAGTGACCCCGATGCGTGGCCCTTTTCCGCAGCCACATCAGCCGCACTATGGTTCTCCGCATCAGCACCACCAGTTCCCCCAACAACACCGCGGTACACCTAGTGGGAGCTATCCGCAACCCATGATGCGGCAACCCTCCCTTCCACCCCAAGCCCCCCCAACCGGGCCAGCTAACCATGGGCCTGAAGGTGGCGAGGAGGTCAAATGAGAGACTCCCCAGGACATGTGGTGACGTCTATATCACAGCTTCTCGGCATAGGCCTTGGATCTTCTGTGGATGCTTGAGCTTTCTCTATACAAATTTTCCCACTCGTTCTTATGCTGTACATTTAGCGTGGGACCGAGTCATTTCCCTCTTCTTTGACCACAAACTCAAGCATGAGCGCGGCGTTGGTCGGAACAAAACGGCGTCGATCGGACTTGACCTTGGGCTTCGTAGTTCTATGGACAAGAACAAGGGAAACGATATTGGACGAAGCTGCCTAGTTGTTGTCTCAACGGCAACACTACGCAGTCATCGTCTTCGCAACTGACCACGGGGCGGGTGGGTTCAACGAGAGATTCGCCTTGGCGTTTTCGAGTGGAGATGGCAGTTGAGGCGAGACGAGGAGAGGGCAATCCAAAGATGATGATATGGCTACCTAAGGTATCAGACGTCCCGGGTTCGCACCTCGGATTCTTAGCTCTCCCCTAATATACTTAGCTTATCCATACACCCAAACATCCTTTGTGCACATCAGTGACTTGCCAATCTGGCCTGTGTCCTTAGCATGCAAGATCACATCTGGTTTCGGCCCATTAATTATGGTCGAGGCCGGCATTTGACCACGTGCTGGGAAATGCCGACGATCTAGTTCCGAGCCAATAAATCTCGATTCCGAAACGCTGACATCTCATGCAACCTCTCACGCGCGCCTTTCGTTGGGTTCCACACAATGACTTGAATGCTTCACGCCTTCTCGTCCTCTCTTTGTTCCTATTGTAAATTCGGCTCCATCGGAGGATGTAGAGTTGCACAGCATGGTCGACACCGCTGCTGCTGAGCCGCTTATTGCACCTGCTAACGCCCGCGAGTTCCCGAATCACGAGCATGATTATGACGGACAGGACGCGGATAGAGAGCATGAAGAGACGGAAGTAGATGAAAGCGCTTTACTTGCTCCGGGGAGATTCATATGGATCCTTACATCTTGTGCCGGGATTAGTGGGCTATTGTTCGGATACGAGTATGTTGGCACCCTGTTCCTCTTGGGCGGGCGCACTTGTAGAGAGTGTTGTTGATGTGTATAGTACCGGCGTCATATCTTCAACGCTCATTTCCATTGGTTCAGACCTCTCTTCACGGCCGCTGACCACCCTCGACAAGAGCCTGATCACCTCGTGTACCGCTTTCTTCGCGCTCCTCGCTTCGCCCCTTACAGGTCTCCTCGCCGACGCCCTTGGCCGCAAAACCGTCGTCTTGATTGCAGATGTTCTTTTCGTCCTCGGTGCGCTGTGGCAAGCGTATGCATCGTCGGTGTGGGGTATGATACTTGGACGAAGTATCGTGGGGGCAGCTGTAGGAAGCGCCAGCTTTGTTGTCCCCCTTTATATTTCAGAGTTGGCGCCTAGCCCATTCAGAGGAAGGCTGGTGGTGGTCAGTAGTCTGTTCATCACAGGAGGCCAGGTTGTCGCGTACGTTGTGGGATGGGCGTTCAGCACGAAGATAGGGGGTTGGAGATGGATGGTTGGGTTGGGGGCTTTGCCTGCGGCGATCCAATGTGGGTTGATGTGGTGGATGCCTGAGACGCCGCGGTGGCTTGTACGGGCTGGGAAGAAAGAGAGCGCTAAGAGGGTTTTGGGACAGGTGTATGCGGGAAGTGAGGGGGTGGATGAAGGGGTGCTAGTTAGGGATGTATTGAGGAGAGTTGAGAGGGAGATTCTGGAAGACGAGGATGTTGACGGTAATGGCGCAAGGGGTGATGGGAAGACAGGATGGAGTGCAAAGGTTGAAAAGGTGGTCAGCAACTTCAACCAACTTGTTAGTATTGGCGGGAACCAGAGGGCTTTGATCATTGCATGCATGCTTCAAGGTGCACAGCAGCTTTGCGGATTTGTACGACTTTTCCTTCCAACTCCGTGTTTCCTCGAGACAACCCCTCCAATGTTGATACTGACTATCTTTCTCAACAGAACTCCCTCATGTACTTCTCCGCCACAATCTTCTCCCTCGTAGGATTCCGCTCCCCAACCCTCACCTCCCTCAGCATAGCAACGACAAACTTCCTCTTCACCCTCGTCGCATTCCACTACATCGACCGCATCGGGCGTCGTCGAATCCTCCTCCTCTCCATCCCAGTCATGATCGTCGGACTCCTCCTTTGCGCCCTAGCCTTCGACTTCCTAGACTTACCCATGGAAGCCAACGCCTCGGCACCACCTCCAGAAGGCCAACCCAAGACAGGCACGACCTGGGCACTAGTGATACTCGTAGCCATGGTAATATACGTCGCAGGCTATGCCGTCGGCATGGGAAACGTCCCCTGGCAGCAATCCGAGCTCTTCCCTCTCTCGGTCCGCAGTCTCGGCTCCGCCCTGGCCACGGCAACCAACTGGGGCTCTAATACCATCGTCGGCTTGACTTTCTTGCCTATGATGGAGCTGTTTACGCCCGTGGGGACATTTGCAGTGTATGCGGCGGTTTGCGCATGTGCGTATTGGGTGATTTGGAGGATTTATCCCGAGACTGCTGGGCTGGGGCTTGAGGATGTGGGGGGGTTGCTGAGGGATGGGTGGGGGGTTGAGGAGAGTGTTAGACGGGCGAGGAGACGAAGGGAAGGTAGATAGGGGGGGGGTGAAAGGTGGAATGTTGGGTTATAGATTTGATATAATAGATATGATAGATTTAAACGAGATAGGATTTTTAAAGAGCGCCAAGACGAACATATGTTGGGAACTTGAATAAATATAGATGCTTCCGTATGAACAAGGTATGAGATAATGCCTAGAAAGTAAAGATATGCCCATCTCAAGAATGAAACATCTACAGCTTGTAGCTTCCCGCCCCCTTTCTCGCCGTTTCCTTGACTTCTTTCCCCTCCACATCAGTCACCTGGCCCTTCTTCCCAACGATCTGTACACCGCCCTTCTTCAAATCACCAATCAGCTGCTTTTTCTCCTGACTCTTCTTCTCCCTGCCAGTTCCCTCCTTAGCCTTTTCCTCACTGGAAGCAGCCTTCTTGATCCTCTCCTTCTCCCTCCTACGCCTCCTCAACTTCTGCTCCTTGCTCATCTCTTCCCTCGCCACGGGTAGCCCGCCCTTTGTTACAATCTCTGCATTTGTAATCTTGTCTTCACCCGGCTTGTAGATTTCCTGCGGTGCGAGCATGCTGGCACTTGCGACGTCGCCGCCGGCTGTCGGACGTGCATCTTCCATCTCAATAGCGGGCGCGTCGACACGAATTTCGAGATTGGCGGTTGCAGGTTTGGGCTTGAAGTGGCTGGAGGACAGGGAGTCGAGTTTCCCGCATATACTCTTCCAGAGCTCCGAGATCTCTGCGTGCTCTTTCTTCAGCTTCTCATCACGGGCGTCGACGAAGTTCGGATCTGTGGCGCGGAGGTGTTCCTCTTCGTAAATCTCGGCGAGACCTTTTGTAGCCTTTGTGTCATCGAGTTCAAACTGCCCGCGCCGTACTTTGGGTCCTGTAGCCAGGTCGTCGGGACGGCGGCGCTGCACTTCGTCGAACTCACCAGCGAGGATGCGGCGCTTGATGAGGGCTTCGATGTCTTCGCTGATCTCTTGTGTTATGACGGGAATTGGTTTTCCAGCTCGTTCGTAGTCTAGATCACCCTCCTCGAGGAGTGAATTCATGGGACGATCAGCGGCGCGAGCTTCTCCTGAAAGTTGCCATTCTCGCTTCGCTACGTTGGCGGCTTCGAGTTTACGAATCTGCTCCGCTATCTTGGCTTGTCGGCGCTCGTGGGTAGAGCGACGAGACATTGGATCTGCGGGATCAAACTCGCTAAGGTCACCATCGGATTCGGCATCGTCGTCATCCTCAAAAAGATCGCGATGCACACGAGACATTGCTGCCTCCATTTCCTCCTCGTCAGGCTTGTTGTTCTGAGGATCAGCAGCCGAGGGGAAGTTGTGTGGGTTTGGGCGGCCACGCTTCTTCTTGTTCTTGCCCGCTTTTTGCGCTGGGGGTGCAAAGAAGTCCTTATACATGATGTTGTTCGCATTTCCCATGCCCATGTCATCCATATCACCCTCTTCCATCTCATCATCGCTCTCACTCTCGCCTTCTGGAGCGTTCAGGTCCACGTTGCCAAAAGTGGGGCCATGTTCCTCATCAGACTCGTCGTCCTCCATATCTACATGTCCGCCAGCCTTCGCCTTTTTGTCATTTTTCACGGCAAAGGGGTCGCCTTCCCAGTCAATTTCATCATCGTCGCTTCCCGCAGCTTCACCGCGGTTGTCTTGTTGCTCCAGGAAGTCGGTCGCCTTGTTGAACTGGTCGATCTCAAAAAAGCCATCGTTGAGTCCGTTCGGGTCTGCGCGATAGGTTTCAGCCGGTTCACTGTCTGCAGAATCGGCATCGGAGAAAGCAGCGTTATCCTCGTCTTCCATTTCAATGTCTTCGTCTCCGCTCTGCTCGTCTGCCGATACATCCTCGCCGTCGTACTCCCAGTCGACACCCTCTTCGCCAACATCTGAGCTAGACTCCTCTTCCTCTTCCTCCGCCTCCTCGATGTCTTCTTCCATGTCCTGATCGTCATCCTCAGCGCGTATAGAAAAGGGACCATCGTCCTCGCCAGGCAGCGCAAGCTCGATCTCCTCGGTCGCAGCATCCAGAATCTTGCGCGTCTGCTCAAAGACCTGATTGACGCCAAACCCTTGTAAATGGACCTTTTTCAGGTGCAGCACCCTGATATCGGCATCATGCCCCTCGCCCCTCTTCCGCTTCCTCCGCAGGTCCTGTTGTCGCTGGCACTGGGCTTCGCTCACCCCAGCCGCGACCGGGTCGAGGAACTGTTTAGCCGCAGCAAGAAAAGAGGCATTGAGCTGTCTTGTCGGCTGCAAGAAAGAAAGCGGGCTGGCGAGGAGGCTTGAGGGCGAATTGGCGGCCGATTGCAGTTCCTTGTGTGGCGGCTGGGCAGAGCCTGTAGACAGTGTGTGCGAGGATATGGACGTGTCGGGCGAGAAAGACGGGGGCGCCATGCTATTATACGACTCCCGATATTTTGCTATCCTCTGCTATTCCCCCACAAGAATGCGCCTTAAGCTTTGAATAGACACAAGCAAAAGAACGATTGATCGATGCGGGCAAGAAACTTTTTGGCCGACCACCGCTAAAGTTAACTACAAGCAGCCAAGATTTCGGTGAACCGTGCCCTGCTAGTTACATAGCCGTGATAGCGCAACCCACTCAACTCTCTCCCCTCCACTTCACCCCTCAATCGAACATGGTCATGCTTGGAAATACGATATCAGAACAGTAACATAGGCAGCTTTGTAGATACTTCCTCCGTCTATACCATCTTCCCCCTAGACGTTGGCTTCTTACTAGCCAACCGACCCCTATGGGAATTCCCGTCGTCCCGCTGAATATACACTCGCACAGCATCCCAGTATTTCCAAGCTATCGCCCCACACAACACGAGCTGGAACAAGATGGAAGTCGACACTATCCACGGAGCTACATGCTGGATGTATCCCATCAGTTGTAGCATGACTTCTGCTATCTGAGGGAGGTGGACGCCTGTGCGCCCCCATGTAGACCAGCAGTCGCACCGGTTCATGATCCCCCATTGGGTGATGACAACGATGCCGACGTTACTCAGTGCACACAGGAGGTCTTTTGTGAAGACAGACCAGAAGAGCCTTTCATCCTTGAACCATCTTTCGAAGAGGCATTCCAGAGCGAAACTTAGGATCCAAAAGATAAACCTACAGCCCCATCAGCCCAGTCTCTAAGGGTGACGCGGATACTCACATCATAGTCTCCGGAATATGCCGACAATTTAGTCCTCGTGGCGGCACATAATACGACAGTACGATAGCGGTGATGTAGCTAGCACCAACCATGATCATGGCTGCTCCCACAAATTCAATCATCATCAACGTACTGATATCAAACCCCTTCATTCGTCCTGTCCATTTGGTTGGTCTCCAGGAAGTCATTCCTCCATAGATGGCACGCTTTTGTCCCTTTTTACACCAGCAGATCTCATCCCGATGATCCTTTGATGGTCTCCTCACACGGTGCCGTGCGCGAGCCTCCGCTAGATGGTACTCGAGTCCCTGCAGAAGCCTAGGAATGGAGGCTTCTGTCTGCGAAGCACCAATGACAGAAGCGATCACGACAGAACAAGCAACCCACAGGTACAAGCCCGAAAAGGCTACCGAGTGGACCTCTATGTTTGGCCAATTCGTAGGATTCGGCTCAGATGCAGCCGCTTTTATGAGTGCTATAATCCAGCCACCTATGAAGAACACTTCGGCCAGAGCGACTGGGAGCGATTTTGTCTGGCGGTCTGCAGCTAGACAATCGGCGCTCTCTTCGTATATGTGACGAAGATCAAACTCGAAACGGGGATGCATTCGGTGCTTCAGACTTCACGACTGGCTGTCAGTGACGGCGAAATCTCGGTAACCACCAGAAACCTACTATTTGACATGGAAGCCAAACACCTCCTCACTCTTTCCGCATTCATCATATGAGATCATGATGATTGCGAGCCGCTTCCAGGTTCGAGGATACTCTGCCGCCGATGGCTTTATTCCCGCTTCTCTGCATATTTCTTTTGCAAGCTTCACCCGCGATTGACACATCGCGAGCGTTAGAAGCATACATGTAATTGAGTCGAGCGGATCACCCATGACATGCAGATAAGTGCCTGCTTCGACACTGAACCCAAGAGGTGACCGAGGGAATTGTCCTACGAGTTGGAACAGTGGCAGCTTCCAGGTGACGATTCTAGTCCCTATCAAACTCAGTCAGCAAGCCACCAATGCTCTTGAAGAGTTGACCAACATATGTCTTCGATCGGGTACGGTGTCCAGGCACTCCATATGGAACCTCCAAGTCCTGTGATTTTTCGACATGTTGCATCCGTTATCATTCGCGTATCTTGCCAGAAGATGTCACTTCCCGGCAAGCATGTTTCCTCTAGGTATTTGTATAGGGGAATGAATTGCCCAAACGAAAATCCATCAGTTCGATTGCTAATGGTCGATATGGTGCAGTCAATCATTGCGGCCACGTGAGTCGTTGAATTCTGGATTTTGCGATGAGCAAAGGCTCTTCCTACGACACATATTTCATTTCAATTCTTCTCCATTACCTGCATTGCTCACTGCAAACCAGGCAGTGTTTCAGTACTGCATTTGGATACCGCACACCGTGAGAAACGAGGCCACCATTTACAGTAAGCCCGCTCTGCAGTGTAACCAGCAATGCATACTCGACATATCCTAGATTGCCCTCTAGATAGTGCGGGGAACCGACAGAGAGCGACAAGGCGCTATACTTCGTATTGCGAGACTTCCACAGCCTGCACTCTATATCGACAGTAGCCACCTGTGTCCGGCAATTGTTTGACAACATGAGTATTCCTTCGTGTTCGCCAAACGAACAGTGCCCACTTCTACGTTACTCGACAAGGCCGAAGCAAGACAAGGACAAACGACCTACTTTCATGTAGCTAGCTGTGGCTATGCTATATACAACTGGCAGCGTGCCCAGCTTCCCCGCAAGCCGGGTGGCCGGTGGATGGGGGGCGGAGTGGCGGAGGGCTAGAAGAATATGTAGGAGTCCAGCAAATGAAATGCTTATCTAGGGATCAACGCCAACATTTTCCATCCTACACATTGAGGCATTTTTGACAGTTGCCTTCATCCTTGATAAGCGTTTTGTGTACCGACTACTCTGTACTCGTCGAAACAGTTTTGAATATTGCCCAGTCCGTACTTGCCACCCTCTAGGACGCTACCTGAAGTGGAAGACTTGTTTCGTCTGACTTGTGTCTTTTGATTAAAGCATGCAAGCGACTCGTCACATCTCTGATCTTGTGCCTCCACGTTTTCCATGGCTTGAGGTGAAACCCAGCGTTATGCGCAATGACGAGCTGGAGTCTTGCATGGTTGATATGATGAATCAATCTATTGGAGCCCAGGGTCGACTCCGTACTACAAGCGTCATCGCACCTTGTGATGAACCACGAGGCTTTCCGTAGCAACAAGTCTGCCTTGACACACGTTTGGTCCTGCTTGAATGTGTGATTCTTGTGACTTATGTATCTGCCTTTTTTTTGAGAGGCTGGTAGACAGGTAGGTAACGGTATGCTCGATGCCAAGTCTTCGGAATGATCGGAACGCCTATTACGTATCTATCATACTCCCTTCTTTTTACTTTTACTCACGAATGATCCTATAGCACAATCCGATTTTGAATCATACTTCCATCCCATGATTTCGTTGAAGCTTCAGAGGATATGTAGGATTGATCTTTGAGCCTTCTGCCACCGTTGTCGCAGGCTCGTGCTGCCAACGCATCCCCAGCCACGCCATTTTCGTAGCGGTGTGAGCGCATGAAGTACTTCGTACCAACCACCTTTGCCTCCAATTATCTCATCGCTCTGCTAGTGCAAGCTTCTTTCTGCCCTTTTGTTATCATATGCATGTCTTAGTTGGAAGAATTACTGGCGTACCGCACTTCATCTCTCAAGTGTCATTTACAAGTCTCGCCTGTCCCAAGCTTAGATGAAGCTACTCAATCTCCTCACTCTCCCACCAGCTATTCTCGCACTGATAGCTGCCGCCGAACCGCAATGGCCGCACAATCTCCCGAAACACGCCAAGTACTTCCCAGAAGAAGAAGCTCATGTGAAGAGAGGATTAGAAGTGCAGGAACGATTATCACGGAATGAGAAACCCGTGGGCGTGAAGAAGATGAGCGCGATGGATGACGGAGAAATGTTCATGCTAGGCAACTGGATATTTGCAGAAGCTTCAAGGAAACAAAAAATCGAGGAACTGGGGAACGTGACCATAGAGAAGAGGGAGGCAGATTTCAATGCACCCTTGCGCCCACACACCGAAATCGACTACTTCGCCAAATTTCGCGTCCGCGATATATTATTGAAGCGTGACTTCAAATGTCCCACAGGAACAAGCGACTGTTCATCTATCGGAGCGCCGAATAGTTGCTGTGGAACAAGCCAGACGTGTATAAACATCCAAGACACTGGGTTTGGTGCTGTGGGGTGTTGCAACAGGGGGCAGTCATGCCAAGGGAGCATTAGATGTGATACTGCGAATGGATACACGAGTTGTCCGAATAGCTCCAACGGAGGCTGTTGTTTGCCTGGCTATAGCTGTCAAGATGTTGGATGTAAGTTTTCGCTTCTTTCTCATATCATGAAGATGGGAAGCATGAGGCTCATACCAAGCAGGCGTCATAGTAGGAACCTCAACAACCTACGTTCAACCCTCCACCTCTTCATCTGCGAGCTCCCCCACAAGTGTCATCGTGGTCCCAACCACTACAACCCCTGCATCCACGTCGTCAACCTCATACATATGCAGCACCGGCTGGTTCTCCTGCGCGGCCAGTCTCGGCGGCGGATGCTGCCAGAATGGCCAGAAATGTGCAACAGGAGCCTCTTGTCTCGGTTCCGAGACCTCGACAACCACCTCAGCTAGCACAACTGCTGCTCCCTCTGCTCCCGTACGTCCAACCAGCGGTTCCGACTCTCCGAACCCCTCTTCCTTTCCTGGCGAATCAGCCTGTCCCGTAGGCTTCTACGCTTGTCAAGCCTACTACCCCTCAGGCTGCTGTCGAATCGGTAGGGATTGCCAGACTACAGGATCGTGCATATTGCCAACACCCAGCAACACGATAGTAAATTCAAACGGAGTAACTATTGTTGGACCTAGTGGCGTTGGGTTTGCTACAACAGCGGCAGGTCAGACAGGTAGTTGTCCAAGTGCGTGGTATAGTTGCCCTGCGAATAGAGGGGGGAACTGTTGTCCTCAGGGGTTCGAGTGTGGGGAACAGTGTTCGGCGATGAGCGGTACGAGCATCACTGGGAAGGTGGCGCCTAGTCAGGCGACTATTCCTGGTGTTTGGTCAGTCTGGGCGATACTAGTCAGTGGAGTGGCAATTGGTATTGTCATGATTGTGCTTTGAGGATTGATTATGGTGTGGCATCTACGAAGTGTTTACGACTTCTTGTTCATATGTATACACCAATGTCGATTTATTTAGCTGTTAAAGGGTTGTTCATGTCTATACTATATTTAACTGCTCAGTCTAGATGAAGCTCTCCGTTGGGCTCGGCAAAAGGTGAATATTTTTGCATTTCGGTCCATAACGTCTCTTCGTCCATCTGACTCGCATCGAGACCAGCAACAATATCCCTTTGATTTCAGTTAGCATACCTCTCGTCCCATTCAGAATTAAGGATACTTACTTGTCTTCCGCCAGCACTTCGAACCCAGGAATGCAGTCGATCAGCGCATATATCACATAAATAAACGTGAACGACCAGAAAAATCCCACCATAGCCTCGACAATCTGAACACCAAGCTGACGTACATTAGCGTCGAAGAAAAAACCCCCAGTAATCTCAGTCACGCCGTCATAGCCAGCAACATCCCTTTTCGCAAAGCACCCAGTCGCGATCGTTGCCAGGATACCGCCGACGCAATGGGTCGCAAACGTGTCGCCGTTATCTACCCATTTCCACCTCCTTGCGAGATCAGTGAACTTGATCCGCAACGCTTGCCTGCAAATCAAAGCTCCAAGAACGCCGAATAAGAAAGCTGTCGGTGTATCAATGAATCCGGCAGAAGGCGTGATCATAACCAATCCCGCAATCGCACCCATGAAACAGGAATCCAGACTCCACCTTCCCGTCTCCACATATGTGTACAGCATCCAGGCCAAGGCTCCAGAGGAGGCACACAGATTGGTGACCCAAAGAGCCATGACGGATTTGAAGTTGAATGCGAGGGTGGTCCCGGCGTCAAAAGCGAGCCATGAGCCCCAAATCTGGATCATGGCGAGAAGTTGACAGAGTGAGTTGACAGGCCGGTGGATGACGAGGTGTGAGGGTGTTCGTATGTTGGATTTGCGAGAGCGGAATAGGGGGTAGGAGAGGTAGATGGACATTGCTGTTGCGGTGGCTCCGGAACAAATGTGTACCTGAAGATAGGATTCATGGTGAGGAAAACTCAAACTGGGATTGCAACGTGATTTCATGCCTTATCCTCTTATTCAAATTGTGGGATGAGGACTCGATTTACTTACCGGTGTACCACCAGCGAAGTCGAGAACACCGAGGTCTTCTAAAAAGCCACCACCCCAGACCATGTGGGCGAGCGGGTTGTAAACGAATGTAGACCAGAGCTGAGATGTGACATTAGCATCGTGTACTACTTTGGAATCAACACGCTACACACAAAGATGAATGGCACTAGCGGAAGAAGTCGACCCCTCTCACACGCTCCGCCAACAGCAATAGCGCAAACTGTAGCCTGGAAGACAAGCTGAAAGAAGCTAAACAGCACAGCAGGTATAGTCCCGACGGGCTCGGAAAGTACATCCCTATGGAAAGCATATTTGAAGTCTCCAAATATGTAACCACCTTCGCCATACGTGAGAGTGTAGCCGATGAGGAACCACTGTATAGAGCAAACTGTGACAGTGAGGAGTGATGGCATTACTGCTGCCAGGGCATTGGATCGCGTACAATACCCCGAATATGCTATACCGACTGCTGGAATGATGCCCCAACCTGGCCGTCATTAGCTCAACAAGGGGAATGGTTGAGGTAGGGCACAGTGCATGAGCGTACAGAAGACGGCGCAAACGAGGACGAAGAGGGTATCTGTTCGATCGCAAGCTTCCCAAGCTTTGAGAACATCCCCTGGGAGAACCATGATTTCTTCTAGTTATAAGTCGATATTGGTTCGAGTCAACGCCTGGTTTGGAGGGGTTGATGTGTGAAGAGTGGTCAACTGGGGCAGGTTTCGAACAGAAGTAGATACCCCAGATACGACACGACAAGGTAACAGCTTTGGCGTATCCCATAGCCGCGGTAGCTCGGTCTTTTACTCCATCTGTGAAGTACGCCCAAGGATTTGGCGTCTGATATGTATTTTAGCGATATCTGAGATAGGAGAAAGGCACTGATAAGATAAGAGCATTGCGGTTTGTGACATCACGGGGGTAAAGGGGAGCATAAGTGACTAGAAACAGCTCGGTCAATTAATTGTAGTTATTGTGGGATGAGATGTACGGATTCGTACTGTAATTATCTAATAAAGTCATCGTGGTGGTCAATGTGGTCGAGATGGAATACGGCGTCTTCATCTGGTGGGGCAAGTAGCACCGTCGGTTACTCATGCCATTTTCTATTAATGGAGCCAGTACAGAACTGGTTTAGCATTGCCAAACTTTCTACATCTACACCTCTTCCAGAAGTCTCCCTTGATTTCTTCTACCAATAATCCTTTTGATATGTCCGACAGCGAAGAGATCGACGTGTTCGGGGTGAGTGTGGACTTGGTACCTCCGGCTGTCATCAAATCTGCAGGTGTTTCAGAGGTAGACTTCGATGGCCTGCTATCCCCGCCGCTTAAACTTCAAGAGGATTTGAAGAATGGATGCGGTGGACAATTATGGCCAGCTGGGATGGTACTGAGTAAATACATGCTCAGGAAGCATAAAGACGATCTTGTTGGGAAAGACATGTGAGTTTGACAACAAGCAACGAAGACCGAAACGAGTGCTAATGTAACATAGTGTTGAGCTTGGTGCTGGTGGCGGACTCGTAGGGTAAGTGTTTCAGTTTCTGCCGTATTGCTCTAGATATGCCTTTTCCATGGCCACAATATTTCCTAAGTCTCCACTCAGCCTCGCTGTAGCAATAGGTTGCAACACCACCCAGACCCTTCATATCACCGACCAAGAACCGATGTTCGAGCTTATGAAGCAGAACATCACACTCAACAACCTCGACTTGAAGGTTAGCGCTTCGATATACGATTGGGGGACATCGCCACCGTCCAACCTTCCCACACATCCAGACATCATCCTAGCAGCCGACTGTGTATATTTCGAACCTGCGTTCTCGTTGTTACAAAAAACGCTGCAGGATCTGATTGGTGAGAAGACGGTATGCTACTTTTGTTTCAAGAAGAGGAGGAGGGCGGATCTGCAGTTCATGAAAGTGGGCAGAAAGATGTTCAATGTCAAGGAAGTGAAAGATGACTCTGACAAGGGAATATGGTCGAGAGAGGGATTGTTTTTGTGAGTCTACACAGCTCATCCGTCCGTGTGCAGGTATTGACACAGAACCCAGGTACCAAATAACCCGGAAGGCTCGACTTTGTTGATGGGCCATTGAAATAGACTCAGAACCGAAACATCGTATCGCTTCAGGTTTGGTTATGCTTAGAGCCTCTCGATAGAACTTTTTAGAAGCTTCGGTTGATAGTGCACCGCATGAATGTATACCATACATACCCTGTTACATGCAGAGACACTGACCGAGTTCATCAAGAACAACCAAGTTTCGATTGTCCTGATGGCTGAAGTACGTGCCCACATTTTTACAGTGCTTAGCTATTCACACTTGTATTGTATGCGACGGTGGGTCCCCGCTCGGAAGAAAGGGACAGGACATGATCGAAATGTACACATGGTTCGCTAAACGTTGAGCTCAACAACAGAGCACAGACAGACCTAACTAGAAAAAAACGAACTTTTGATTAAATCAAAATTACGCGCTGCAAGCCTGACCCGAGATGTTGCTTCCTCAAGCGCGGACCCTGCTCGTATCGGTAGTCCAACATGTAAAAAGATTTAGCGGTAGTATGCACGGCATGGCTTCAAGAACTCAAAGACTTGGATGTTTGTTTGTTAACTCATTGATGAATTGTACAAACAATGAGGTGTTAAAGGATCTACACATACTCAAATGCTTGTAGTGATGTTCTCAAAGCCCCCAACGGTTTCTGAAGCCTTCTACCCATACTCTACGTAGAAGAAGGCTGTTACTATTTCAGCGACCAACCTTGTATGGACTATCGCAAGAGAGGTCATGCGGCCTGCTCAAGTATTCAGGCTGGGCGAGTAAGTGGAAAAGGGGGCAAGCGGTCTCATGGAAGAAGTCTTCCGCACCAAATGCGGAATGAATTAACTGCTAATTTGAATAGCTGAGTGAGAATTCACGAGGCACGGAGAGGATATGGCAGGCAGGCATAGTCGAGTACCATGTACATAATAAGAGACAATTCGACGATACGAGCGGTGGAGAGTTCAAAGTGAACGACAAAAGCATCCCACGCGCCACGTTCTCGATTGTTCAGCGGAGGAGCACGGGGCCTCTTCGGGAAAACCCGCGCGGCTCCTTAGTCCGTCGCATAGATCGCGCTGACTTCACCCTGCTGCGTTGTTTTTCCACCTTCAAAAGTTGTCCATCCGCACACTCATCCGCACCCACAGCTTCTACTCTCCCCCTCTCTTTCCCAACACATCTTCATCATGTCTACCGAGTACGTCGTCAAGGAGAAGCTGGTGCCCAAGTTCCCGCCGCCAGCTTTTGCCGACATTGCAAAGCCCTCCAACGATGTGTGTCCTCCAGCAGGCCTGAAGCCCGCAAGCGATGCAATTGCTGACTTCCTATCTCTTAGCTCATCAACAAGGACTTCTACCATGCTGCTGCAGGTTGGGCGCATCATTTGAAATGCCATTGTGCGCGCTAATCATTCTGCAGCTGCCCTTGAGGTCAAGCTGAAGGCCCCCAACGGTGTCAACTTCACCGCGAAAGGCACCTCGGCGCATGATGGACCCGTAACTTCTTCTGTGAGCATTCTTCCCTCCATGGCAATGGCAGGACATTACTGATCCACCGTGATAGCTCGAGGGAAAGAAGGCGCTCGCCAATGGTATAACACCCGCACATTTCTTTCTCAATGTTCCTTTTCCTACTCGCTTCTCCAAGCAACTATATCTCTTCGACGCTCAGTTCCCGCAAAATGAATACAGGGAAACGGGCTATACAATACAGCTGCTGACGAAACGCCGGACAGGCATCGCCATTACCCAGTCGTGGAACACGGCCAACCTACTCGCCACCAAGGTTGAACTGAACGACACCCTCGCCTCTGGCCTAAAGACAGAGCTCCTCTCCAACTTCAACCCCGCCGCTGGAAACAAGGGCCAGAAGCTCAACTTCCACTTCAAGCAGAACAACTTCCACGGCCGTGTCTTCGGTGACCTCCAGGCCAGCGGTGCCGTCAGCGCCGTTGCCGATGCTGTCCTGAGCCACGAGGGCTTCCTCGTTGGTGGTGAGGTCGGCTACGACGTCCAGAAGGCCGCCATCACAAAGTACTCCGCCGCCGTCGGATACACCACCCCCGTCTACAACGCCGCCATCACGGCCACCAACTCCCTGAGCGTCTTCACTGCCGCTTACTACCAGAAGGTCAACCCGGCCGTCGAGGCTGGTGCCAAGGCCAGCTGGGACTCCAAGTCCAACTCTGCTGTTGGTCTTGAGCTCGCTGCCAAGTACAAGATTGACCCTGCCTCCTTCGCCAAGGTTCGTGCCCCTACATCTCCATTGACACGCCTTCCCTTAACATTTCACAGGCCAAGATCAACAACCTCGGCATTGCGTCCCTCGCCTACAACACCAAGGTCAACAGCGGTCTGACCTTCGGCGTTGGTGGCTCTTTCGATACCCAGAAGCTGAACGAGGCCGGCCACAAGCTCGGCACCAGCTTCACCTTTGAGGGATAAGCGCATTGTAATTTGTAGAAAAGTGTGGGCAGGTTTTTAGATTCTCTTTTTGGTTTTCTAGCGAGTCGGCCTCCTTTTCTCGCCTTGATGCGGCCAGCATGAGCGATGTACTATGACTTTGGCATGTACAACAACTTGTCTCTATCCTGCATTGAAAAGTTACCTTCTATGCCTTGAGGCGCATGATACATTCTATTACACGGTGATGTTGCGCGATATGGCATGGTATGTATGGCATGGCTCCGTCATATCTTGTCCTTATTCTTCTTCTCTGTCCTATCCCCGAGTATTTTCGCGCTCCAAGCAATTGTTCCAATGGCCCCAGCGACTAGCATAAAATTTGCCAGATGGCCTCCACGATCAATTTCAGGTCTATCGGAAGTCCTCGATCTTCTCCGTCGTGCATAAATGTGTTCATTGACTTGATCATGTGTCTCCTTGTGCCTTCTATCATCAAAATGCGGCACCTCATTGCCCTGGCCCATCTGCCTAGGGCCGAACCCGTTGAACCCACCATAACTCTCCTGTCCAGCGCTTGTTCCCCCCTCGTGTTGATGATGAGCATAGTTGGCCCTCTTCGCCTCATGCGCCCCATAGCCTCCGGCCTTGTAAAAGCTCGGTGGCGGTCCTCGGAATGTACTCCTCTTCTTGTTTAGACCACCTGCCGGTCTTGACCCCGCAAAGCTTGCACTGCTATAACTCCCTCGGGAATGTTCGCCGCCTCCACCGTCCCTCCAAACAGCACCCCACCTCCTCGACCCTTGCGCCTGTTGTGTTTGATTCAATTGCGCATCATATTGCGCGCGCTTCTCGGGCACAGAGAGCACGTGGTAGGCTTCGCTTATGGCGACGAAACGTGTAGTAGCTGTGGGATCGTCTGGATTGCGATCAGGATGGTGCCTTTTGCTGAGGGAATAGAATTGGCGTTTTATTTCGGCGGGGGAGGCGGTTGGGGAGACGGCGAGGGTGGTGTAGTGACTGGGGGGGTTATCGGACGACAGGCGCAACGAGGTGTGGAAGGACGAGCGGTGTGTCTTTGGGGGCGTTTGAAGAGCGTTTCTGTTTCGCAAAGCGTGTTGGATGCGATGGGTGCATGATGGGCATGTCCACGTTTGTGCTTTGCGTGACGTGCATGATGTACGAATATAGGTGGGCGTCTCTGCTAGCAGAATCAGATAACGCAGAGGGAAAGAGGAGGCGAGAGGGAGGGGGCTCATGATCCCTCATGCCGGAGAAGAGGAGTAACGGAGCGAACGAATTGGGCGGAGTGAAGATGTTTGAGAGGGCGTCTTGGCCCCAAATATATCAAACGTCATGAATACAGGGGTAGACGGTGTATCTAGGCGGTAGATGGCGGGCGGTTGGCGGAGCGGGGCGGAAAATATGTTGCCATTATTATCACGCGAAACCAAAGATTCTGATCTAAGCCTGACGAGAGCCTCGTTCCTTTGCCTTTCCGCCACACCATCAGAGACAACTTTTGCAGCATGGCGACCAAAGTTGCGGACGGCATCAACGGCCTCAAGTGTATGGTTTCTCCCGCCATCGCATATGAAGGGAAAAAAGGTTGATGTGCTGATATTGAAGTGTATAGTGGACGAATCCAACGGCACCGTCTCGAATGGAGACGGGAATAAGACCTCCAACGATGTAGACCACGAAGAGTCCGAAGACGACGCCGACGAAGCAGGCGAAGGTGCCCCCGACGGTGCCACGGCTGAAGGCGCCGCGAAGAAAAAGAAGAAGCGTAAGCCCAGGAAGAAGAAGAAGGCTGGTGCCGGTGGTCCAAAAATCCAGACGGCACCGCCCCGCGTACCCGTGCATGAAATCTACCTGAACAACGCATACCCCGAGGGCGAGATCTGCGAATACCGCGATGAGAATGCATACCGAACCACCAGCGAGGAGAAGCGACATCTCGACCGCATGAACCAGGACTTCCTCACTGACTACCGAAGAGGCGCGACTGTGCACCGGCAGGTCAGGCAGTGGGCGCAGAAATGGATTAAGCCCGGCATGTCGCTGACAGAGATTGCCGAGGGCATCGAGGACTCGGTGCGTGCGCTTACGGGGCATCAGGGACTCGAGGAGGGTGATGCACTGAAGGCCGGCATGGGCTTTCCGACCGGTCTCAGCATCAACCACTGCGCAGCGCACTACACGCCCAATGCAGGGAACAAGATGGTGCTGCAGCAGGAAGATGTCATGAAGGTCGATTTCGGCGTACACATCAATGGGCGTATTGTCGATTCGGCATTCACTATGACGTTCGACCCCGTCTACGACAACCTGATCAATGCCTGCAAGGACGCTACCAACGCGGGTGTCAAGGAGGCTGGTATCGACGTTCGCATGTCAGACATTGGAGCGGCGATCCAAGAGGTTATGGAGAGCTACGAGTGTGAGATCAAAGGCACGACGTATCCGGTGAAGTGCATCAGGAATTTGAATGGACACAGTATTGGGCGGTACAACATCCACGGAGGTAAGACAGTGCCAATTGTCAAGGGGGGTGACCAGACGAAGATGGAGGAGGGAGAGACTTTTGCAATTGAGACATTTGGGAGTACAGGAAAGGGATATGTGAGAGACGACGTATGTTTTGTTATTTTCTTCCCCCTTTGGACACGTGTAGAGCTAAAGCTAACGTACCTTGAAGATGGAAACATCACACTATGCAAAGCGTGAAGATGCGCCCCACGTCGCGCTCCGTGTCTCCTCGGCAAAGACGCTCCTGAACTCCATCACCAAGAACTTTGGCACGCTCCCCTGGTGCAGACGGTATCTCGACCGCCTAGGCCATGACAAGTACCTTCTTGGCCTTAACAACCTTGTTTCGGCGGGCATTGTGGAGGCTTATCCGCCGCTTTGCGACATCAAAGGCAGCTACACCGCCCAGTCTGAACATGTAAGCCTTACAATCTTCCGGAATCAATCACAGGACCAAAGCTAACAACACGTAGACTTTTATTCTCCGACCAACGGTCAAAGAAGTTGTCAGTCGTGGTGACGATTACTAGATGGAGACATGGGCAAATGAGCATGGAAGATGAGGCTAGAGATGATCAAACTGCATAAATGCATGGTATTGGCGGGATGTTTATTTTTATATCCATTTTCACTCAGCTTCAAATAGCATGTAGCAGAGACCATGATCAAAGAACAACATTTCCGAATCGAGGGATATCTTATACAATCATTAATTAGGTATTGATGGTGAGCGGCTGTTGTGTGGCCCTACATAGCACAGTTCCTGCATACAGTGTGCTCCCGATCAGCCAATAATGGTGCGATTGACGCTCCACCCTTTCGCCACGGGGGGCCCAAGCTCAGAATTCAGGGTCCCACGAGAATATGTCAAGCAACCTCCAGATGTCTCCCCTTATGCGTTTTTTTCCCTACAGCACAAAATGAAATCGTCAGTCACTACAGCGACAGCCCCGCCCAGGAAGCCGGAAAAGAGGACTTTGACGGTCAAAGCCGAGGAAAAGGAGCGTGTGCAGCAAACGGAGGGACAGGAAGAACATGACCGCTTTCTCTGGACGTACACGGAGGAGCCGCATAGGACGCGGCGAATGGCCATTATCAAAGCCCATCCTGAGGTACGAGACGAACTAAATTCCCGCCTTCGAAATTGGTCTAATACAAATATAGGTAACGAAGCTGTGCGGCCCCGAGCCCCTCACGAAATACGTTGTCACCCTCGTTGTAGGCATTCAGGTCCTCTGTGCATACCTCCTCCGCGACACCCCCGTGCTATCGTGGCCCTTCTTCCTCACCGCATATATCATCGGTGCCACTGCGAATCAAAACCTCTTCCTTGCCATACACGAGATATCGCACAATCTGGCATTCAGGAGTCCGTTGGCTAATAGGGTGTTTGCTGTATTTGCCAATATACCAATTGGCATTCCATATAGCGCCTCATTCAGGGTATGCTCCTAAACGTCATCACCGTACTTTGCTGGGAGAGGGAGAGAGGAAGACTAACAGAGCAACAGCCCTACCACCTGACACATCACAAATCCCTCGGCGTAAACGGTCTCGACACCGACCTCCCCACCGCCTTCGAAGCCATTTTCCTTGACTCCGTAGCTGGGAAAGCCTTCTTTGCGACCTTTCAAATTCTCTTCTACGCCCTACGCCCCATGTTCATCTACAGCCTACCCATGACGAAGATTCACCTCTTCAACGTCGTTGTGCAACTCGCTTTTGACTATGCACTCTACCAATTCGCGGGCGGGAGGGCCATCGCATACTTCATCATGAGCTCGTTCTTAGCAGGATCTCTGCACCCCTGCGCCGGCCACTTCATCGCCGAACATTACGTGTTTGAGAAGCCATCGAAAGAAGCCATGAAGGCTGCGAACAAGATTCCAATTCCGGAGACGTACTCATACTACGGTATCCTCAATGTTCTGACTTACAACGTTGGTCTGCACAACGAGCATCACGATTTCCCAGCCGTGCCGTGGACGCGTCTGCCTAAGCTGAACAAGATTGCCCACGAGTTTTATGATGATCTGCCGTACCACAAGAGCTGGGTCAATGTTATTTGGCAGTTTGTGTGGGACAAGGACGTTAGTCTTTGGTGTAGGGTGAAGAGAGAGGAGGGTGGAAGGAAGGTCGGCGCAGGGAGCGGGTGGAATGAAGAGGAGCTGGGTGCTAATGAGAAGAAGGGCCCTATTCCTGGTGTGAGGTAGAAAGTTGGTCTGATTTTGGCTTGGGATGTGCTAGATTTGGCGTTTGGGATATGGTTTTGTAGATGAAACTATGGGAAACATATAATGAAGTGGGAGACTTTTCAAACGTGTTGGTGTGGGTACGCTTGTTTTTAAACCATGGAATCAGCTTGTGTTTTAATAGTTGGTAGAGAAAAGAAAAAGAAAGATGTATGCTGAGTCAATCAATTGGCGTCGGTTAATTCGGCGCGTGTTTGGTATTTTTATAGAATATTGTACCTACAGAAACGACGAGGCTGCAGCGTGACATTCCTGCAGGAATAGCAGTAATGGCCCACCACTAGTGGTTGACGTATAGTCTAGTCTGTGCATACGGAAAAGGTTAGTTGGACCAAACGATGGATATGTAATAAGACGTTTCCACGCACGCACGCACGCACACACACATGCATCTAAAGGACGATGATGCGATGTTCAACCACGGAAGATTGTAGGCGAGTCATGTATAGATTCCGTTTACACATGAGATGAACCATGTGTCGTCGGGGCGATCTGCATACGCACATGCTAGTATGTATTGTATACTCGATAGATACCCACACACACACACACACACACACACACACACACACACACACACACACACACACACACACACATATATATATATATATATACATACCATAGTAGATACAACCATTATAGGATTCGCGATTCCATTTTCGCGGGACCGTCGTGTTTCAAGCATACTGTACAATAATACATGGCACATGGTACTCGGTATGTATGCAGTTGTAGCAACAGTTTTTATTTCGAGGAATGCTTATATCTAGCTATATAGCGAGTAAGTAGATGATGGATCCATGTGTACTCCGTAGCTTGTGCAAGAAGGATGAGAAGGGGATGGGTGCAATTTCCCGCTAAATTAAATTAGATGCTGGACTCCGTACGGACTATGTATGTATGTAGTGGCGGATTTGATTGCGCGTGGTGAAGGAAGTGGTATCGCCAGTGATATGATAGGTGATGGGTTGGAAAGGTGGATGGATGCTGATAGATAAGCGAAAGCTTCATGGTAGTGGTGGGTGGTGATGGTGGTTAGTTTGTGATTAGATAGGCAACAGGTAATTAAGGTACGCAGATATCTGTCCAAGGTGGAAGCCGCCCGTGGTAGAGTTATGTAACTACTGCAAAGGGGTTGGTTCGGGTGATGAAATGCACGCACGTTGGCACGTTCGCACGGTACGGTACGGTACGGTATGTGGGTACATACGCACAGTGGCACATTTGATAGGCATGCACGCATGTTTGCAAGTTTGGAACTCTAGTACATCTAAGCGACGTCCTTGTACATATACGTACAAGATGGCGGCACGCGTACAGTAGATTGCTCCTAGGAGGGAAAGGTACGTACCGAAGTACCCACATGCCGTCCCAGCGCAATAGACTAACGACTGGTGATGTCATGCAAGAGACTCCGTTATCTATAGTTATACAATACAATGCTTGTACTCGGTAGATAGTCGAGAATGTACAATGTTCAAATGGACTGGGAATTCTGGGCGTTGGGCCGAAGATGCAAACCCGCTTGGATTGCCCGTTTCGGAATGGCGAATGACGACGGAAATGTCCACGATCGACCTTCCCAATTCCTTGTGTTTGACAGCGGTGGTGCTTTTCTTAGCCCTACAATAACCGACCAGGGTTTGTTGAGCTGGCGGGCGAAAAAGCAGGGCAATGTGGCTTGTAGACTACATCACCCTGATTTGTTATTATTATAATTTTTTTCTCTTTGAACCTCGTGCGTTTCCATTAGCACGTTTGATTGTCGCGGTCGTCGCATGTCTACGGTGTGTGTGGATGGAACATCTTCGCTCCGTTACGCGGCTGTGGAGTGATGAGGGAAGTGTTTCCTGTACATAGTATTCCGTCGACGAAGGTGTGATGTTCGCGGTAAGAAACGGAACTGAATGCGGAACGGAACGGAGCGGAACGAATTTGCGCTAATGACTCCTTGGAAG
Organism: Helminthosporium solani; assembly: GCA_022560085.1. Lineage (NCBI taxonomy): Eukaryota > Fungi > Ascomycota > Dothideomycetes > Pleosporales > Massarinaceae > Helminthosporium > Helminthosporium solani. Next base: position 94,209 of record JAFISD010000036.1, read on the forward strand.
AACCCGCAAGACCGGCATGATGAATCGTGGTGGGGACAGATGCAAAAAAACTCGAGACCACAATTCACGCCAACGCACCTGGGAATGAGCATATTGTATTGTATACTCTATACATACACGTTGTGGATAGTTCCCGTAAGCGTGGCATTGTCGAGCATCGGGGATGTTGGATCGCTTCCGCAAAGGCCCCACGGTGCTCTGAGGTGATCTACTACTAATGCTTCAGGGGAGAGCGATGTCGGTGAAGCGAAGAAGTTTTGCTGACGTTTGACCCACCCATCATCAGCGCAAGAGCTTCATCGAATCGAGTTTTTTTTCATGTCTATCGTATATGTACTAGCCGCGATGAAAAAGTCCTGTCCGCTGAGTATGGCTCAAGTGCCATCCTGATATCCGTGCTGCTGTCGCCGGGCAGAAACAGCATTCCAGCTGAGACGCGAGTCGAATGGAGAAGAAAAATGTCGCCAGTCGCTCACCAGACACAATGACATGCGTGTATCTGTGTGTCCATCTGGCTGTCGCAAGTGGCTGGCGCTATGCTTTGCGCATCCTGTAGAATATCTGCGCATCCTGTACAATATCGGCCCTTCACTATGCGAAGTTTCCAAATATTAGATACTGTCGGAGCGGACCAAGTGCGGGTATCGCGAATCCTTTGATCGCCGGATCTGACTTCGGATGATTGTTCCGAGCACGACCTAGCGAGGGAAGCCCATACTGTACTACTATAGTACGGAGTATCTATACATGGTATGTATAGTAGGTAGGTAGGCATCATAAAACCAGAACCTGGACATCATCACGCCAACATGGCCAGAGGCCAGGGTCGCTTTGTGTACATGTGTGCTGCAATGCCAGTGTCGTCGTACAGAAACAAAGGCGAGGAGACAATAACATAAGAAGTGCACAGGCACATCGTCGTACATGCTCGTCTATTAGAGATAGACCATACAGCGGACGGAGTACTCCGTACATGCACACAAAATGGAGACTCGGACGGTCCCAAGCACGCAAGCCAGATGGTGTGATTAGGTTGATGGAATTCCGAATCCGCCACAGACCTGGAGTCGTCGCGGACTTGAACCAATTTCCGACTCCCTTAGCTGTGGAAACGGACGGCAGTGGTTCGAGCGCCAGTGAAGTGTCAACCCCTCGGGCCATAGATATTGTATCTAGATCCCTGGGCGCAATACTAAAGTAGATACTAGCGGAGTATTAGAGTTTTCGCCCTCCAGGGCCCGGCGGCTGCAGCGTGCCACTCGTAATGACCGTCGCGGTGAGTCTCCGTGTGGCCACGGGCGGTTCATCAACGACGATCGCGAGATGCCGCATGACGATGATGCACTCCCTGGAGAGAACTCCCTGGAGAGATACAGACACCAGACACCAGTGGGGAGGAGAGGAGAGGAGACGAGAAGAGAGGAGAGGGGTGCGTGCGTGGGGTGTTCCTCTTTGCTTGCTTGCTTGCTTGCTTGCTTGCAGCTGCCCATCGCTTGCGTGGATGCTCCCTGCACTCTCGCTGCTGCTCTGCCCCAAGCATGACGATTAGTTTCGGTCCGTCGCAGTCGTGCGGGGAAGCCAAGGCGAAGATGCAGATGCGGTGTCAGTGTGTTGGCGTGCGAAAGAGAAGAGGGTCCACTTTCCAATGAGATCAACAGGCTGCGTGTCTGCAAAGCTAACCATGCACGCAGAGTTGAGACGCAGCCAATGCGATACGGGAGGGTTCCATGCTGCTGGGCGTTTATTAGTAGATATGCCTCCTATCTCTTTGCTGGTTGGCATCTGGGTGCGTGGCACCGTGGGTGCTCATCAACCTACTGTACATGCTGTGATGCTGTCTTGACGAGTGAGATACCCATGTGTCTATCTGTATGCAATTTGCCTCCCTCATGCCATGGCTCCCCCCCCTTTCCCTTCCCCTCCCTTCCCCTCCCCTTTCACCCCCCCCCCCCCCCAAAACTAGACACTACCTTTTCCTACATCATCGTGAAATTTCTGCACCGGCCATCGCAAAAGGAATGTGCGACGTTTGTCAAGCAGAAGCCATCCTCTGTACCACTAGCTTCCCATTCAGGAGGATAGAGCCGCGAAGCACACTACTACTGTCCATGTCGCAACTTGCAAAGTTAATGAGCGCCACAGACGGCAGATGGGGAGGCCAGGCCTGTCTAGATCCCGAACCCAAGCCTGTCGTTGGCTAGATGCGTTATTATCATCAGCGTGGTGAGAGTGGTGGTGCGGTCACGTGAAACCGTTGAGCGCCCTGTGGTTAGTGTTTGACCATGACCGTGAGACATTGCGGAACTGTGTAGTCTGACAGGCGCCGTACGAGGGTTGCAATCGACTAAACGTCACTCGACCGCGATTTGGAGCACAGGGGAATTGACTTTTTGTGTGTGGACCGTGCCGTCGTGCCTTCCATTTATATGTGTGTGTATGTGTGTGTGTGTGTGTGTGCTAGCTACGGTGATAGATGGTGGTATATGTGATAAGTAGAGAGGAAAAACGACCTCGTCGTTGAATACATCTCATAAGAGTTGTTTGGATGGAGGTGACACATAATAGGAAATTTCTCTGCTTGCTGGCTAGAGGTTGCTGCCGAAGCAAGCTGCATGGAGCGCCGTCCAATTCCCCTACGCTACTGCGCACGATGCATAGCTCCACCTCTGATTCCTGAGTCGCACAGATCGTGCCGTAATAGTCGCCCACACCATGCTAATGACACAAAGACGCTTGATGACACCGTCTCCATAAACCCCCCCCTCCCCCCCTCTTCCCGAAGAGCGCCTTCGTGGCCCCCAAAACACCGATGAAAATGATACTTTTGATACACTGCCGTGCAGATAGTTGATGATGAACATGAGAAAGACTTTCGGGAAAATGTACAGAGCTGAAATGCAGGCCAACTGTTGCCGCTGTAATGCAAGTTGCGCCGGGAGTAATGCGGATAAATAGAGGTGGTCGAGTAGGTATTAAGATCGAATAACTCCCCCCGTGGACAGTCCCATGTTCTGTGAGTGTCGTAAAACGTAAACGCCCGAACCAAAGAGAACACATGAATGGAAGCGTGGTAGTTTCAAGTTAACCGCCTCTTCATCTCGCGGACCTGGTCGAAGTGGCGGGCGTAGTTGTTTAGCTGGCTCGCTGCTTGAGCCGAGATGCCCGAAGTCGTCTGCGAGTGGTTGGACGCTAGCGAAGAGCGAGACGAAGAAGGCGTGAGGCTGCGTGCCTGTTGCTGTTGCTGGCCTGGGTGCATCGACGGTGCAAAGTACGAGCCGTTGTTGGTAGGGTAGAAGTATTGCTGGTGGGGATAGGCCATGTCGTATCCCCGTGGGAGTGTTGGGCTCTTGTACGCCGAGAAGTTGACGGCTGGAGGTAGGTAGAAGCCGTTGCTGGATGTTGACGAAGAAGCTGAAGAGGATAATTGTGAGGGGGTCTGCGGCTCGTTGGTACCCTTCTCCAAGTCGGCCAGCCGGCACGCCTGTGAGCAGTAGGCGCCGCCCTCAGCTATCTGGCGGTCACAGGAAAGGCAGAAGTCCGGAGTCCACTCCATTTGTGAAGACATTGCGGAAGCTGGGTTGAGAAAACAGATGCTTTCTCAGGTGGTGGGCGGGAAGGTAGGTGGAAGCGGCAACGAGGCAGCAAGGCACACTCGGTTGGCGCAGCAGACGGGAGCGATGGTGGATGGATGGGTGGATGAGTAGATGGGTGCAGAGGGAGAAGCGCGAGGGTCTGGATATGAGAGTCAAGTGTGGTTTCAGACCAGAGTCATAAGATGTGAGAGAAGCTGGCGGAAAGGCCAGCAGAATACGGAGTAATAGTTGGACAGTAGCATGTGGAGAACGGGAGCGGGCGATGTCGATAGTTTTAAGAGGACGCTCAGGCACAACAGCACACCAGAGTGGAGCCTCTCATGGCCCTGTTCAGCGTAGCAGGGAGTCCCGTCGCCCCACGCCCAGCCAGCATACTTGTGTGTGTGTGTGTATGTACATACATGCATGCACTTGCAGGCATCTCCGCATGGTTGGAGGACTGTGCGCAATTTTCTCTCTTCGCGCGCTTTCCGAGCCCCTCTTCTTCGACGCCCGCCTGCGCTTTGATCAGGGACCCCGACCCGACCGCTCACCACCAGTGAACCATGAACTGACGCTGCGCCCAGGTGAACGCACGCCATTCGCCTGTCGCTGACATTTGCCATTCGCCCCAGGCCCGACATTTCCTCTCTCCTGCCACGCCTCCGTACGATGTGCGCGAATTGTCAAGTGTGTGCGAGTGTGAAGGGGGGCACTGGGGGCAGCCGTATCAGCCGATCCTTCACCACCACCACCACCGCCGAAAGGAGCTCCCTTGTGACACAGAGGGACACCAGCGGCCGGCATCTAGTAGGCACCGTGATAGCGAGATGACGAAGAATTCCAAGCGGATTTGCCTCGCTAGTCACCAGACATGCCCTGCGCCGGACAGGCACGGATGACCATAGACGAGTAGTGTGAATGTAGGTACACGGCTAGCTGGTTCTGAACGACACCACCCAAAAGGGAACGCAGGCCATCGGTTTCAGCGGTCATGGGCGCGCCTCTGCTCCATGTGTACGAGAAGACGGCCGTGCTTCTTGCTCGGCAAAGTCTGCCACCGGTCGAGCGTAGAAGCTTGCCCCATCTCTGAGGCCGACGTGTGCTCGGAATGGCCAACATGGCGACAGTGTAGAGACTCCGTCCTACCCCATGGCCTGGGCGGCTTATCATCATTGCCTCAGCCCTGTAGGCAGCCGAGAAGTACACACGTACCCCAAGTCCGACCCCATCGCCGTGTGCTATGCAGCTATGCATCTACTGTACGTACGGAGTACTTGGGACGACTACCAAGTCGTCTGTCAGCTGAACCCCTTCTAACTTTCGTGTACTACAAAGTCGTGCGTGCTCCGCCTCGTCCACTTCCTCCCGTGGCGATTGACTCGGAGATAAGGCTGCATACCTTGTCATGATTCCTCCTGGTGCCGCAACTGCCGCGTAGCATAGAGGTACCATCTAATTGCAACCGTTCAACAACACAATCGAACCTCGTTTCGTTTACAGACATGTACATCAAGATTGACTGGCAGGGTCTGGCGCGCATCAAGGCGTCCACTCAACCCACTTGCTGCCTCGCTTCACTCCTCAGCGCTTCGATCATGGCGCGGCAGGAGAACCTATCCCGACCAGGGCGGAGTATGTACACAATATTGATATTGACTCGACCCAGAACACCTGTTCGGATGCCATCCTCACTGCGTAGCAATTGCGGTGCCTCGCGATACGCCGGTCCTACCCCTCAACCCGCCACGGCCTCGCATCGCATCATCTAATGAGATGAATCTCACAGATACTTTATGCTCGTTGCTGCTCTTTGCATTCCTCAAGCTGCAGCTATTCTTGCAGGGCCCTGCATGTTCACGGGAGGCAGTGAACGCCATTCGAGTGACTTGCAGATGAGTTTAACTAATCATTTGCTGGCAATGTCGGGTTGGCACGGTTCAGCGGGGAACGGAACGAACCCCCACGTTTCTGCTTCAAATCATCTATGTAGGTATGTCTGTATGCACTGAAAGCTGGACCGGTGGGTCAAATTAACGGTACGAGCAATATATGCCTTGTCTCAACATTCTACGTGCATAGCGTGCCACAAATTGCAATCCGGCCATCTTCACGCACGCACTGCAGGAAGCTTCGCTATACTATACGAAGGCGTTGGGGTTGGAGTTGAAGTGCGACACTCAAGCCCGCAAACTACAAAGCAGATACGGAATACTTGGATACGCCTTGACTGCAGGAGAGGCCAATAAACTCGCTAGCGCTTATGAGGATTTCGTGGCTTGCTTTCTCCACAGTCGACACGGACACCAGTCTCGGTTTGTATACTGCTCTCCAGGAAACAGCTGGAGAACCTTGCATCCACGAATACCAAAGTGCTCTAGTGAAACTGCTGAGAGAAGCTTGAACTTCGTCGAGCCTGCTGGCAGCCAAATTGTCCGTAGAAGCACGAACCTCTGCGATATATTACTCGCCCGCTCCTGCATCATCTTGCAGGCCGACTGCATGCAGACCTTGGGAACGGATAGCATTGTATGTACGTACCATAATGCGTGCTATATTACCACGCAATCTACAAAGCTTCCGAGCACGACATGAGAGACAATAGCGGAGTGCTCAAGCCAATCCTCGACTGCCTACGAGCCGCCTATCCATGTATCAATCGATGCAGGTTCGGGTCGAGACGGGAGATGATCAATGGCCCGAGGAAATGTCACTCTTATAGCTCTAGTCAGGGAAATGTCACTCTCGTAGCTCTAGCCAGGGAAATGTCACTCCTGTAGCTCTATTCAGGGAGGTGTCAGAATTCGCCGCAGCATCGCATTCGGATTTTGCAGACGCTGTGCAACCGCGCGCAATAGTGAACACTCTCCCGCATATCTGACTCGGGCCGTCTTCGTCGCTTCAGACACCGGATGGAAGATGATCCTATTGTACAATATTGCTCGGAGCCAGCGGAGTGGGACCCACGGAACCGTGTCGGAACGGCAGCTATCGCATTGGTTGGGAACAACAATTTGCGAAGATAGACTTCTTCAAGTGTTGTGTTCGAGCAGAAAGAGGTAGGAATCGGGCCTACCAACCTCCGGTGTGCATGAATAACCACAGTCTCGGCATTGCCTGAAGAATTCCAGCAATTGCAGGCTAGGCCAACCCCGACAAACACTCACGACTACGCCGCGACTTCATCAAATCAATCGAGATCCAGAACATACTCCGTACAGCATACAGTAATCACCCACCATGCCAACCCCCTATGCCGCCGAGCACCGGCTCGCGCTCCGCACAATTCACTCAGCGTCCCACCTAACAAAATCTGTTCTCCGCTCCCTTCAGAACAACGTCAGTGCCGAGACTAAAGCAGATGACAGCCCCGTGACTATAGCGGACTTCGCAGCCCAAGCGCTCATCATCTCCGCTCTGCACGCCGAGTGCCCAGACGACCAGTTCCTCGGCGAGGAGAATGCAGACCAGCTGCGCAAGAATGAAGGGCTTGCGGAGCGGGTCTGGGAGCTCGTATCACGAGCAAAAGCAGAGCAGGACAGATTGGGCGAAGTGCAGCATGAGAGGCGTGGTACCGCAGATGAAACTGGCGAGGTCAAGTTGACGTTTCCGAAGAGTAGGGACGAGATGCTGGATATCATTGATCTGGGAAATGGGACGCAAACCAATAAGGGCAGAGTATGGGTCATGGATCCTGTCGATGGGACCGCAACCTTCATGACAGGAAATCAGTATGCCGTCTGTTTGTGTCTACTCGTCGATGGTGTGCAGCAAGTCGCCATCATCGGCTGCCCTAATCTGGCATACGATCCGGCGTCACCCACTCGTGTTCATGAAGAGAAGGTCGATGCCACAGGGTACGGCATCATCCTTTCTTCCATCAAGGGTCAGGGCACCTTCATCCGCAAGATGCTCGCCACCAATCTAGGAGAAGCGGAGAAGATCCGGCATGACATTGCAGCCACTAAAGAATCAAGCACGTTGGACTTCATCGAGAGCACGCTAGGCAAAACATCGCTCTCACAGACCGAGCACAAAGATGTCGCCGAGCTGTTAGGTGCAAAATGGCCCGGAACCGTCATCTGGAGCCAGCAGATGAAGTATATTGCCCTCACGCTGGGGGCTACAGATGTCATGCTGCGACTTCCCACAGGTAAAGAGCGATATACACATATATGGGATCACGCTGGCGGCCAGCTACTATTTTATGAAGCTGGTGGCGTAATCAAGGATATAGACGGCGGCGACATAGACTTCACTCAAGGAAGAATTATCAAGGGAGAAAAGAACTTCGGCATGATAGCTGCCTTGCCTAGCGTCTTCGACACAGTTCATCGGGCTGTGAAGGACGTTCTCAGGCGCAGAAAAGTATGAGGTAACAGAAGGACATGGAATGAGGACGCTGTGTTGCAGGCTTTGGGTAGTCGATGACACAGAGGGACCCATAGTAGTCCCTTGTGCAAGGCAAACAAAATGTGGGGTAGTGAAGCGAAGGGGAATGATGTGGTGTTACGAGCCAGCCCTCTCAGCTCGGACTCGGGTTCCTAGCACAACAGCTCAAAGAATAAACCCGCTTTTTCATACCCACCTGTCAAGAAAGGCATATGTGGTAAATAATGCTCGAATTAGAAGTAGATGCTGTGATGCCCTCGTGTGCTATGATACCCCACCGCCGTTTTTTCGGAACGAGACTTTCTCCACGGCGACATTTTCCGCCCCATTTGCGTCTTTGCGCAACTGATACACGTATAACACGAGGACGTCTCCTTGGACCTATGATTCCGCCATTAGCCGCTGTCTTGTGCAACCATTTCCCCATAGTCACAGTGGTACTTGTTTGCGAGCCTCGATACCGATGAAGTGGTGGGTACAGGCAGGGGAACTCACATCCATGAGCACAAAGCTTGGCGTAGGCTCCTCTTCCTCAGACCACCATCCCGTCGTCATGGCCCCTGTAACACTCCCGGGGTTCACAAAGAACTTGCCCTCCATTTCGTAAGCCTCAAACTTGTGGGTGCCGCCCCACAACAGAATATCCACGTCCATCTGTCGTGCCGCAATAAGTAGACTGTCCCCATCACCAGGCGGGATGATTGTGTGCCCGTGTGTAAAGCCTATGCGGAGCGAGCCATGCGTCACGACTTTGGAGAGTGCGAGATTCGGCGCGTCGACATCGAAATCGCCTTTGACAATGTGGAGGTCGGGCGCAATGGCACGGAGGAACTCATAGGTTTCTTTATCGGTTATGTTGCCCAGGCAAAGAATCTGGCCGATCTTTCCGGGGGCGAGGAGTTTCTTGAACTGCAGAGCGGTGTGTTAGTGGGTTCGCGCGGTGCGGGCTGAGGGTGGAACAGGTCAAAGTAGAGGCGCGATGGAAGGCACACGTACCTTTGCTGGTATGTCCTATGTTTCCTGTAAGCTTGTGAGGTCTAGCAACGTGTGTATGAACGTGTGAAGCTTACAGGAGCTCGATCTGGTATGAAGAGGTCGCCTAAACACAGCACCAATCGCGATGCCATTGCGTCGGTTCTACACGGGCTTGGAAGCCGCAAAGCTTAGAGAAAGGCCTTGGCGATTCAGAAGAGCAAACTGTGACAACTTATCCCGCTCGAAAATGCCGGTCGAGCCCACTTGCGATGATGTTGCGGAGAGGTGTTTGTGGGGCAGTGAAGCTATGCGGCCTCCAAAGGCGGTGGCAGAATGGCTTGGCAGGAACATTTAACGAACCTGGACGGCCACGTGACGTCGTTTCTCAACGCACCAGGCTTTCGGTCCGAAGAGCATCATGTCCTCTCATGTGACGACCAGGTCACTTTCTCTCGTGAAAGGGGCCACCACAAGTTTGAAACTGCAGTGTTCATTCTGGTGATGCCGTGGGGTTGGACAAGGTATGGACGGAAACGTATAGGCACTATTCTTTACTCACTGCCACAAGGGACTTATGGAGATGGCGAAGCTTAACCTGCATACAACTCATGCCGCTGCCCTCTATGATGGCCATGCAACTCATACACACGTTTCGATCCATCACTGCCTTGCATCTCATTTACAAAGTCCATCTCACCACCAAGTTCTCGAGGTGCATCAGCCTGACTGTCCAGTTCTTTTCGATCTACGCCCTCTCCGTCTTTTCTGTATGGGTTCTGCCTGTTCCGATTTAATCTTCTCTTGAACAAGAAACCGGCAATCACGAGGACGAGGAAAGCAATCACACCCCCCACAACACCCGCAGCAGTGGCTACCGTTCTATCGGATTTTTTGGGAGATGGAGTTTCTCCAGAAGATGTAGGTGGAGCCGATTCCGCATTCGGCTTCTGGTTCTGGGTTTGGTTCTGGTTCTGGTTCTGGTTCTGGAAGAGAGCTGCTAACGCAGGAGTCTCAAATCCCGCACTAGGTGCCGTTTGCGTAGCATTGCCCATGGCATGCCCACCGATGACCTTTTGAACAACTTGGGGAACCCGATATCCCTGCTCACCTTCTGATCCACGATAATTATCTGTCCAAGTCAGAGTCGATAAGTCGAATAGCCGAAGCCCAGAAGTCTGCTGATCGCAATCATCCGAATCTCCCTCTTTCAGGTAACCCGCACTGACTCCTCCGTATGTCAGCATGTACTTGCCGCCAGCCAAGGTTGTGCACCCTAATGCTTTGCGTGGTAGACTCTCAACATCAACCTTGATCCAGCGGAATGAAGGGATACTGAGGATCCAGATGTCGGCAAGTGAATCTTGTGATGTTGAAGACTCTCCGCCATATATGTAGATGTTATGACTACTGTTATCGGGTGAACTGGTGGCAACGGCACAGAAGGCGAATCTACCGGAGGGAAATTCCGAGTCAGATGCTGTGGAGGTGGTGCTTTGTGAATACCAGGTTGAGGTTGAGGAGGAGTAAACCAGCACTCTGCGGAGAGACTCCATCTACCATTCGTTAACCATGGTTTCTGCGACTCCTGGCCTAGAGAGAGGGGAACGAACTTCAGCTGTTTTTTTTCGCAAGCCGCCGATGAGCACACCAATACCTCCTGATGAAGTTTCCTATTTTGGAAGTGCGATTAGCTAGCTCTTTGAGGAAGTAGTAAAACTAAACAGAGAAACTTACAGTTCCCGGTAAGTAGACAAACTGGCCACCTTCGGTTCCTGTGGTGGTCAATTGATTATCAGTAGTAGCGTTCGACCTACAAAATTTGCCAAAAATTAACCAAGTTTTTCTCCCAAGAGCCTACAATACGGTAAACTTACCACACAAATTTCGTTTCATCAAACGTCAACAAATTCCCCCACGAAACCGATTGCGAAAACGTGACTCCAAAAAAGCTTCCTGTCGAGTTCGGTTCCTGCTAGAAGTAAGTAGGTCATTCAATTCAATGCTTCCGAAACGAACCCAGCTCTATGAAGCGTTGAAAAAGTGGCTAGGCGCTTCGACTCCTCCACGAGATTGGGAAATGAACGTACCATCTTTCTCAACCCGGGATAATTATACCCGGAGTAAAAGAACGCCTTGCGACTCATCTTGCTAAACGCAAAGCTCCCGCAGCAAAACGAGTCCGTAACTCCTGGACCACTACTCGGCTGAAGAGGCTGATCAAATGCCCATTTATCCGCTTCAATGTCATATGAGAACATTGTTGATCCCTTGTAGTACCGTGGTATCACATTGATAAATTCGCCTTGTCGAGAAATCCATGCTTCCTCGTTGACTTGACCGCCTACGACGTAGAGTTTATTGGTGGTGGGAGATGCCCAGAAGGCACCTTTCTGCAAGACGGTTATGTTGCTGGGTATGTCTCTTGCGGTGACAAGGGAGGGGTCGGTGAGGTTGATGGGTTTGGTGAAGTCAGCGATGCGGAGGTAGTGGTCTGGGTTAGTGTGATTAGTTGTTGCATTTATATATGTAGATGGATGTCTCAAAATGATCGCTTGAGTGGTACTCACTTAGTATCTGGTAAGGTTGCTACGATACGTATCTTGTGTGAGAGGGTGCTCTAAGAAAGCTAATATCTTGTGAGGATACACACCTCTGTGCCATTCTTCACCCACGACTGGCCACCTATAGGAACAGATATAAGCATACAACTCCAATGATGTTCTTCTGCGGAATTGACGTACCGTACATGTACACTTTGCCGTTACTTTCTGCCACTGTCGACAATTCAGCAAAAAAACACAGTACATTTCCTTGTACCAGCTCGGAAATTCAGAGAAGATAAAAGCCATAACATACAACCAACATCTCTCCGTTTACATTCCTTCAACGGATCCAAATCATCCACATTGACGGTAACCGTCGCCCCGCCAACACAAACGAGCAAACAAAGAATTCCCGCTACTCTCATGATCCGCAAGTGACGAAAACGAAAAAAACAAAATAAGAATAAAGGCGAAACTGAATAGAATTTCAAGACGCGGGCTTCTCAAGCTTCGGCTTTGGATGCTCGTTTTAAAAATGGGGTTGAAAGTCGCCCCCACCACTTGGCAACCCCATCATTGCATGCTTTGTACGACAACATGGAACATCCACGGTGTTCATGTCCGCAATCTTACCATTTCTTGTTCTGGTAATTTTAGACGATATCCCCTCGAACGTATGTAGATGTACTATGTTACGTGCCAGCAGTCTGAACCGTTCCCCAGTTCCTACAATTCCACCTAAAATTCTACGTGTAGAAATATCTGGTGTCTTCAGGGGAATAATACATACGGAATCGGTCTCTATAGTGTAAAGTGTTCCGTGGGGCGGTTACCGATTACCGGAAGAAGATACATGTAGCGATGAAAGGGGATTACGTCGTGACTCGTATATAGATATACCCAGGCTTACAATCCCGGTCACTCGGTGTTGCTCGCATCGATTCCTGCATGCGTTGAGTTCACCCGTCAGGTAATTAATAGATTGTTAATTTCATAGCCGACTCTGGATTTATTGGACAGCTGACAAGTCACACTTGCTCTCCTCTGAGGACAGTTCTAATCTTGTCCATTTCCTCCTCGAATTCCAACCCTCGTGTTCCAACCCTCGTGTTCCACCCTCCGTGCCTATTTCTACACACCACCGCTCTGGATCTGAAGTATTGCCAGAGTCACCAACATGTAGTCTTTCTCAATTATCAAGAACTCCACCATTTCCCGTGTCTCGACCATCCACTCCGAATTCCACAACCCCAGCATCTCAAGTAAGTGTCCACACACTACTTCGACACCAACACGTATCAAGACTTACAGTAGTCAAACGCAACCAAAAACATTAGCGCATCAACAAAATATCAAACCCCAACAGCGAGGATCCCAATGCGGTCTTTCCCAGCCGTATTCAAGATCCAATCCAAACATACAAACACGACGCAAGCCAGCAGCAGGAAGCACAAGCAACATTCTACTAAGTACAGTAGAACAAAATCAAGCCTCTCTCATTGCCAACTCAGCCTAGAGCCTTCCTCACGCTCAACCTATGGATATTAAGAATGTCTTCGTGGATTTCTATATACCCCCTTGTTCCATCGTACTTGGCAAGATTATTTACATCGACGGTTTTTGGTACGCGTCTAGGCTGTCAATTTGCACATGGTGGATATCTCCCATGACTGAGTCCGGCGGACGGGGAACTTCGCGGTTAGATCGTCTTGTATGTCGAGGATGGCTCTGATGCCCAGTCCTTCGCTAAGCGTCGGAACGGTAGATGAGGCCGTGACATATTGGCGAAGTAGAAACAGCGCCGAAGTACGGAAGTTCATCATATTGAGGATAAGGTGGAAAGAGCTGGTAGATACAGCTTGAGATGATATATGCGGAGGAATTAGAGTATGAATGTTTGTTCTGGAGAGTTCTTTGGTGTCAATCTGGCGTGGTCTGGTGTACATGGCGGATACAATGTATCGCGTCATGTTGCTATGAATCCAGGAACGAACGCGGTTTAAATGAACAGATAGATGGCACGTTATGCTGGACCTCTACAAGGTACTCCTAATGCCCCATTACACCATCCCTATAGCCGCACTTCCAGTCGACATACTAGGCGGCCTATCCTCCTCCTTCGTCCCCCACCCACTTTCCTCAGCCCCCAGCGTCAACTCCAAAATCCCACCCTTGGTAAAGAATTCATGTCCAATCCAATTCTTGGTCCAAGCCTCACCATTCAGTTTCGCGCTTTGGATCCACACGTTACCCGCAGCACCCGCAGTTCCATTCCCGCTTGCGTAGTTGACATTTTTGATCGTGGCAGTCTTGTTCGTAACCGGGTTTGTGATGCTCACGGATTCGAAGAAAGGCGGAGAGATGAGATAGACGTTTTGCCCTGGGTTAGGGAAAAGACCCATGGTGGAGAAAATAAGGAATGAGGCCATGGCGCCAGAGTCGTCGTTGCCGGGTAAACCAGAGAGGGAAGCGTTGAAGCGAGAAGGGATATCTTATCATGTATTAGCTTGATTCACTTCTTCGAGCACTTGATTTCGCAATGATGAGGATACCCACAGTCTCTGACCCTCTTCGCACTCAATCCCGGTCTCCCAGCGTAATGTGGCATATTCACGGTCAAAAAGACCGGTTCGTTCCCGATATCCGCCAGCCCACTCGTATGGAAGAAATCCAGCCTCTTCAAAAACGTTTCCTCGCCTCCAAGAAGCTCCACGACCTTCCTGATATCGTGCGGAACGAAGAACATGTATTCCCATGCACTACTCTCAAAAGTCTCACTTGGATTACTAGTCAACGAGCAGAATCCCGCAAGTGGCGAGCATGCAATCGGATCTTGGTATCCCCACGAGCCGTTTAGATACTTGGGCTGGAAGAAGCCTTTGAACCCCGTGTCCACGCCCTTGATGGAGGATGTTTGGTCAGATTTAAACAGGTTCTGCCAGTTTGTTGCGCGGGCGAGGTATTTCGTATACGTATCTTTTCCGAGACCTTTTGCCAGAGTAGCGAGATTGAAATCGTTGTAAGCATACTCTAACGTTCTAGAGATGCTACGAGAATTCGTGCCAAAACCGTTAGGATCAAAGTCGAGGTACGGGATATAGTTGAGGCGTTTCCAACTCGCTAGGCCACCTCTACCCTCAACACTCCATTGCAGAGGCTCGTTCTCAGCATCATTGACGATAGCCTCGTATGCGAGTTCCCAGTCAATGCCTGTCAGGTTTTTGACATATGCATCGACCAAAACATTATCGGCATCAGAACCTCCCTGCGTCCAGCCTTTACATGTACTCATGCTGCAGTCTGGGAGCCAACCGCGGTGCTTGTACGTGTCCAGCAAGCTCCGCACGATGCGCGATTGTTGAACTGGGTCCGCGATGGTGAGGAAGGGAAGCTGCGATCGGAACATATCCCACAGGCAATAGAAAGAATCGAAATACGGCTCTGTAGATTGCCAGTGTGGATTTTCACCGGAAAAATCCTGAGGCGAGATCATAGTTCTGTATACAGAGCTCCAGAAGCTAGTGAGAAGATTGTTGTCCGCATTCCCAGGCGAGATGGAAATGGGCGAAAGCTTCTTGCGCCATGCATCTTGTGCGGTTTTCACCAGGCCATCAAAGTCGTATTCCGGTCCAGGGATTTCTTTCTCTGCGTTTGAGCACGCCTGGTTCGTACTGATGAAGCTGATGCCCATCCTCGCGGAGATCGGCCCAGAAACGGGCCCCTTGAAGCGTACAAAGCCACCTCCCTGTAGGTAGAACAGATTGAATCCTCTCGTGATGTAAAGATTCTTCGGCTCAGTACCAGCACGGTCGTTCACCCAAACCCCGGAGTCTTGGATTGTCCCTCCAGACAGATCGAGGCAAAAATACGCAACGTATGACCCAGCGCCGAAGCTGGGGAGAAAAGTACCATTTCCCTTGATTCTCCCACTACTGCTCCCTTCATCTGCTTCCACACTAATCGATGCATTTTGTCGGCTCGCCCAAAGATCAGTAAGATCCAGCATAACTAACGGATTCCCCGACACGTTCCCGGTTGCAGCTTGCGAGTAGTCGAATCGGAACAGAGCAGCATGCTCGGAAACAGTCATTTCAGTTTTGATACCATTCTGCAGAGTCACTCCGAAGTATCCAGGCTTGGCCACGACGGAGTCACTCTTATAGTTTGTTGCTCGAGCCCCGATGGGAAACTTGCACGTGTTGATGTCATCGCCTGGGCAGATCTGAGGAAAGATGGGGAAGTTTCCAAGCGATGGGTTTCCACCAGTACCGGAGTCATGAAGCGCTGAGAAGCCAGTGATTTTGGAGCCATCGGTGGAAAAACCGCCTGTATTTTCGCCATCTACATCGGCGACGGCTATTGGTAAAGTTAGTGATAAGAAACCGCCTCGCAGAATCCGGGGTGAATCTTCTGCAACATGAGAAAGTCCCTCAACTGATCATGGTCAAAGACCAAATGGATGATCCATTGCGTTGTGAACCAGATTGTTCTTTCTTGGATCAATGGAATCTTTCCTCCGCTCTTAGGAGTTTACTTTCAAAGCATACAAGTTTTCCAACAAAAACAGCTTACCTTTGGCCATGCCATATGGCAGAGTAGCTCCCGCAAAGACATTACCACCCTTCTGACTCCCAATCAACGGGTTCACATAATCCAACACATCGGTCGCATTTGCGCGCTTCGGATACGTGACCGCGGCCGAATGCGATATCAGCGAAGCGGCAACCGACAAGGAAAAAAGGCCCAACATGACAGACACGGTGGAAGCCAAAACAATAGAACCCAGAGGCCTAGAAGATGGGAACAAGAGGTCATTGTTAGGGTAGATACTTTGAAGATTCAGGTCGTCGACGTCACATTAGGTTGGATTGGCTCCTGCCTGTTTAAGATGCTCATTTGCGGGGTTAATAACGTTAAATACATATAGTAGAGGAAGCGGTACCTGTTGATCGTCTCAACGTAACCTTTCCTTTGGATGACTTGTATCATTACCAACTCCAGCATGCACTTTTTCCTCCTCGGTCTTTGGTTTCGAATGGGGTTTTTAGACTTGGCAACAGGAACGCTTGCCAGCAGTGTCATACCTCCTGGCCCCCCTTTGTCAGCAGGCGTATTCGCTAGACTTCACCAGGTCTCCCTGTCGGCACACCACCATTCATGGTGCCATCTCATCCAAACATCCATGCAGCTTGGGAAGATTGATCTCAACATCCGCATCAAACCTTATATGGCCAAGCATGCGGTCGAATACATTGTCGGTGAGGATGAAAGATAATCCGTACCGTGTCTTTGCCGGTGAGCTTATTGTGTAGTAGATAACAACAGCTTTGTACAATAGAGACGAGCGTGTCGGTTGCCCCATCTACTCAGAGCATACGGAATACACATACATGGCTCGATAGCATGACTATTCGAGTAGCACTAACTGCCAGGTTACTTCGTAGATGACTGCAGAACGCCACGCAGCCAACGCTCCCTCCGCATACCACCATGTGACCACGCGAATGCTCACAAGCTCGTGCCGTTACTGATTTTGTAGCGAGCGATGCAAGATAAGTGGACGATATTCAGACGGCAGCCTAGGGGACGACCGAGTGTACCTGTCCCGACTCGACGGGATAAGATGCTGATATGCTGGTATGTATATTAAGAATCGACCGACGCCGATACGAATAACGTTAATGTAACGTTATCAAAGTCGGCGACCTCTCCATGTTACAAGCATGATGAACTTCGAACGGCTCGTATAAGACGCTCGTACCGGCATGGTGGTTGCCCTCCAACTCCGTCTGCCTCGACGTGAAGGCAACGTGGGCTTGCGTGTTCGTCCAGCCCGAGATGATGAGAGCTTCGTGGGATTCTGCTTCTGCGTCGAGCCGCCAGCCACTTACGACTCTATAATTGCTATTCAAAGTGATAGCTTGCTTTTCTTCAATGGCCGCCTTGCCGTACACGTCAACGTCATCGTGGTGGATGATGCGTCGCGTCAACGCGATCACCGGTGCATCCAGAGGCAGCGTGGCCATAGCATCCAACTCAACATGAACGGTCCATCTGAATTCCAGCATTCTTTCCTGCGGCCCGAGGATCTCTTTTGCGCGAAACGAAGCCAGAAACTCGCGGTGTGCCTCCAAGCTTGGCCACAACCCCAAAATGAAGATAATGGTAGGGTCCTCGATGCACGAGTAGAACTCTGATTGTGTTTTTAAGTTCCCTCGAATGATTGATAGGTTCTCAAGTAGTGTAGGGTCACTGGGCCCCACTCCCTTCAAGCGCAGCTGGGTGACCTCGAGGACAGGCATCGCGGTGTGCAGTCAATAGGGAGCTCGTATAGGGTCTCGATATAGTAGCAAGACGGCAGCACGTGCGTGTAGGGGGGTTGGTGATGGCCCGGTAGATGGGACAGACTGCACAACGTTCAGCCATTCACTTCAGGAATGGTTAGTGAGCCCTTGGCAGTGCCTTGGTCGACC
This sequence comes from Helminthosporium solani, assembly GCA_022560085.1. Taxonomy (NCBI): domain Eukaryota; kingdom Fungi; phylum Ascomycota; class Dothideomycetes; order Pleosporales; family Massarinaceae; genus Helminthosporium; species Helminthosporium solani. The sequence goes on from JAFISD010000036.1 coordinate 112,164, forward strand.
ACTATTTGCCTGCAGGACAATTGTGCCCTGTCCACCGACGGTGACGGCGTTGCAGGAAGCCAACGGCCCCGACCATGGGCTGCATACTCTGCCTTTTCAGCTCTGGATTTATTATTACTCTAGACGAGATCTTGCGTATCGCTATGAGTCAACGAGGAGCTTCCTGTGGTTCACCGCGCCCTTTGAAGGAGCAATAGGAGCGGAGATGGTTACCCATCTCTTATTCTTGGCGAGGCTTGACCTTCTCGTGAAGCAAAAATAGCTTTGAGCATCTTCTAGCCCGTGGCGACGGGTGAAACCGCCCAGTAGTTGCACGGTGGTAGAGCGTTGAAGTATTCTTTGACATTTAGGCTGTAGATGGGGTGACAAGACGTCGAGTTTGTGTGGTTTATGAATTCAAACCATGGGCTCGTTGACGCAAAGGGCAAAGGTTGTACTCGTGTACACAGCCCTGAAGACGGTCGATCTACATACATGTAGTATGTCGGTTGTATCATGTATTGTATTGTACCGGTGAACATCATCCGCGCAGGCACAAGCCGTGCCAGACCCCTAACTAGACCTGTCGCGCGGCCGACACCCATGATACTAGCAGTCCTCCAATTCGCCAGGATACGAAATAGGCCGTCGTAGCTGGGAGAGTGAAAGACCGCACGCATCTCATCTCGCTGATCGAAGCGATCACCATGCACACCTGTGGACTTCAAGTCTCCGGTCTAAGCCCCCAAATTGTTCACACTCACGAGCTAGTGCGTAGTCTGGCAGTTACGAGGACAGCTTATATAGGATCGCTGCTTGGAGCCATCGCCTTGCGACCTTGCATGTGCTTCTTAGTGTTTTTCCAGAGTCGCGCTGGTTGCTGCCTGGCGATATTCAATGGTTTCGATCATGGACAACTCGGACGGTTCCAGCAATTCCCCAGATACCCTGACGGATAGTCGGAGCGAGAGCAATCCTCCCCAACAGCCTCGCAAGCCGATTCCAAGAAAAGGACATACCAAGTCCAGACGGGGGTGCTATAATTGCAAACGCCGTAGGATCAAGTGTAATGAGAAGCATCCCCAGTGCAACCACTGCATTAAAGCGGGGTTGCGATGCGAGTACCCAGCGAACATTATACAAACAACACAACCATCACCAACCTCTCCCGGTCCACAAGAGATGGTGAATTTGCGTTCCACACCCGGGACTTTCGTGAGTGAATCCGAGCCTCTTGATACAGAGCGAGACCTGACTCGTCGTAGACGAAGAATGACATGAAGCTTTTTCACCATTTCCTCATCACGGCGTATCCCCATTTGCCAGTTGGTGCGGACAAGATATGGGTTACTGTGATTCCCAGTTTCGCGCATAACGTACGTCGCATTCTGTTAGCTTCGTAGCGTATCGAGGGATTGCCTGCGGGTAATGAGAATTTCTCGAGCGCCGATGTGATCTTTCCAATCCAGTGCGCTATGAATTTGTCGCTTTTGAGCGAATGTGGCCTGACTGGAACAGTACGAGTATCTCATACACTCTATTCTGGCATTAGCGGCGTCGCACCTCGATGCTGTCACTAATGCTAGTGTTGCGGAAGAAGCAATATCGCATCGGATTCTGGCGATGAAAGCTTTGAATGACGCTCTGTCAGTGACACCGAAGTCACGATGTGAACGCGACGCGAGAATGGCCGCAGCACTGGCGCTCGCATTTCAATCGAGCCATCTCCAGGACGGACTTCTCGAATTTTTGACCATGGTCAGGGGTTGCAATCTGATTGCGATGGATGAATCGTTGGGAGCAGACTCGGCCTTTTATGTGAGTGAACTCTCGAACCCGTATGCGCGATCTACAGCCCGATCGCAGTAGGTGGATAACGAGGCTGATAATCGAAGGCTTTCCAAGAGGATGGTCACCTCGCGACAATACAAAACCGCATCAGGACCACTGGAACCGGCTCTATAAGCCATAAGGACCTTGACTTGGCAGCAATGTCATTGCGCGATATCGAAGTGCTTAACATGACCGACTGGGAACATCAGTTCTGGGAAATCCTCGCCAGGGTCATCGAAAATGCCTATGAGCGGCCTGTGGAGGCGTATACCACGTTCGTACAGCTATACAACCAGCCTTCGCGGTGGACGCACGATGAATTCCAATCTTTCATCGATCCAAACAACAGCGTCGCACAGATTTTGCTCGGGCACTTTATCGCGATCCAGGCAATATTGACGCCGGTGTTGATTCTAGAAAGAGTAGGCTTCCAGGGAATCGATGCCCCGACCGCGGTTCTGGGTTGGATCGAAGGCATATACAAGAACGTTGGGCTGGGACTGAGGCATCATGTCGAGTGGCCACGACAGGTCTGTCGATATCCATTCATGCGACTCCAGGGACAAGCAGACTACTATTAGTTGGGAAGTAAACCATCTCCAACGGCAGGGAGGGTGAGGGAGGAGATGCTACTACGGCTTCATAATATTCGGTAGGTGGTGGAGTACGCTGGTCGTGTCGCCGACGGAGAAGTATGGCGTTGTTTGATGATACCCACGGCCGTCGAAGGACTACCGGTAGCTTTTTGCACTCCCTGGATGAACTCGTTCGATCTGTTTCCAACACCATGTATACTAGGATAGAATGGTTAGATGAAGAGATGAAGAGGATAATATATGCCAAATCGAACATTCAAGAAAGATTGTCACAACAGTGCGCTGATGCATCACAGATACATGTCGTGCCTTCTTCGAATCTGAAATGGGACTACCTACCGCGCTTTCCTTACATGGCCGTCATCCCTTCCACCCCAACACTCTTCACTTCATCTTGTTATAGTTTTCGAATAAACCATCCCAGACACTTCGTTTCTGCCAGCTTCATCTAACTGAAGAGGACCCCACTTGCAGATTTGGTTCGAAGAGGACAGGGCAGATTTGAGAAAAATGGGCGGTAGGTGTAGCCGGTCATAACGTTTGAGATAGATATGTTAGAAATTGATAGAGACGATGAGACGAGAATGAGACGGTGTTTGGTTCGACAGACTGGGTTTTTTGGTTGGAGCATCAGGATGATTGCATGGTACAATGAGATAATAAAAACGTTCAGGGAATACCATGACTGGAAGCAAATTAATGTTTCAATTTCTTTCTTTCCCTTGAAAGTCACGATACAGATAGCGGTATATTTATCTGGTCCTCTTCTATACCCATATTTACAAGCTTTTCAACTTCTTACACGTACCGTTCGAAATAACTACTTTCAACACGCGCTTTGATACCCACTCTCACCCTTTACAAAACAAAAGTGAAGTTCCATGTACTGTTACCAAAAATCACTCAGCTTGCAGTTTGTGATTGGTCGCTTACTCGCTCTTTCTCGCATGCATAGCTTCCAAGCTTCCAAGCTTTCTTCCATGTATGCCTTGAATCTAAGCCTCAACCCAGCATAATCCCAACCTACATACCCGAGCCGCTACCACGGGCTTGAGGCATGGATATGAATAGAAAACCCGGACGCCTGAAAGGGCTGTTTGTTTCCTAATATTGCCATGCACGTCGGTATTCCATGATATGTAGAATGCGATGCAAAAAAAAGCATGGTAAGTACGACGGCCATGGGTAAATGTTGCTTTAGGCGCTGAGTTTCGAGGTTACGGTTAAAAAAAAAAGGAGGCCTCTGATGGTAGTGCCCTTGGAGACTTACCCTTTTCAGTGTAAACGTCATGCCTAGTAGACTTAGTGCATATGAACAATGGGAATTGACGATGGGCGTTTCGCCCCAGTCACTTTGATTGCGGAATGGATATCCGTAGAGTGACCGCAAACCGTGTACCTGCTTTGAAGAAAGCAGGTTTCCCACCCAGTGCACAAAGGAACTTTGAAAGCATAAAATACCATCCTTCCCAGAAAACAGCTCAATGCCGGGAAGACACGTAAACCGCAGGATACCACCCATAAAATACCCCATACCATGTTGAAAAACGCCTGACCTTGCCTGCGTCAGGGATGATCGAGGGCTTGTTCCACCCGGGACGCCAATGCTATACCAAAGTAAGAGTTGCCATCATATGAGATGGGGTCTTTTCTATACAACCTGTCCTGTACATGTCGCAACGATGAGAAAAGGAAAAGTTAGGGTTGGGTGCCTCAGGCCCAATTGCGGGCGATGTTTAGAGAGGTTACTGGGGAAGGCGGGGGAGACGGCGGAGCAGCATCGATGTTGGGGTTCGACATGATCCACTTGTCCTGTCGGGCACGCCACATGACAGTGTTGAGGTCGAAGTTTTCGAAGAAAACCTCGTCCCAGAAACGCGCTTTGGGATCTGCGTAGGTATGGTACTCCTCACGAATGAGCTCAATGTCGTGGCCCTGGATGCGACGCAGAGTAGCAACAAGACATCCAGTCCGGTGCTAATGATGATGATGATTAGTCGGGCAAAAAGGACATTTACAAGATGCATATCGCGTACCTTGCCCTTGTTGCAGTGGATCAGGACGGGATGGTTGGTCCGATCGAGAATGATATTCAAAGCGCGATTCATATCGCAGCTCTGCACCCGCACACCGCCCTTGTTGGCGTTGAGATGCACCTGGAAATGCTGAATACCGGTAGTCTTCATGAAGTCGCGGTATTCGGGAGAAATTTCTTCAGGCACGAGGGTGCTGTCACAAGCATTAGTACAGTTCAAACAGGGCCAGACTTGAGGCCAAGGGTGGTGTCGAACATGATGGTCTTCATGCCCAAGCTCTGCAAAAAGTCGTAGTTCTTCTCCTGCGGATAGCTGCTGCGGTACACACTTCCTGGGACGACGGCGCCGTAATTTGAGGGAGGGAAGAGAGATCGTAACCGGCCCGGAGCGATGGCCTCTGTTATGGGCGACGGCGTGCGAGTCGCAGGAAGGAATTCCGGTCCTGAAGGGGTTAGCTACAGCGACAAAAGGCGTCGAGGGAATATGTACCTTGGGAGCCCACGTCGTCTGGGACATCCTCATGGTGGCATTGTGCCGTGTGCTGGGTCACGTGGCTGTTTGCAGGAGCCCCCAGCAACACAAGAAACTCCTTGACGGTTGTGGTCAGACTGCTCCGGGCAGTTGGCTGCGCCTGGGGATGGGCCTCAGGGATAGACATATTAATGTAGCGCGCAGCAATACGATGTGTTACTATGCGGTCTCTATTCTGTTTCCAAGGGAGAGAGACGGATATGGACCGCTCGGACCGACAGGCACAAAGTCCAGATGGAGGGACGTTGAAGTTCGTTGACGGCGATGAGAGGCGTCGAGGCCGCGAGCTTCTGGGGGTGCCGAGGGTGCAGCCAGTCGGAGAGAGTGCCTGACTACCTAGTCAGAGATGGACCCCTCCCCCTTGTGTAAAAGCCGTGTATGTAGGTGACGAACGGGGTGAAGAGGCGCGGGCGTGAAGAAGAACAGATGCGGAGGGATAAATCACACTTACGTTGCGGGAAGGCGGCTCTACGCTACAGGACGACGCATGAGAGCGAGCTCTTATAGGCGTGGGAGAGATTCATGGCTGTTGAAGAGTGCGGAGGTGAGGTGGAGTGTGGACAGACGGACGGGGCAGGAAGGCGCGTGTGCAGATGAGCTGCGCAGCGCAAAGGGAAACGAGAAAGTGAAATAGAAGGGCTCGGTGTGGTGCAGACAGACAAGAGCTGGGCTGGGAGAGCTGGGCTGGGAGAGCTGGGCGAGGGCCAATGTTGCGGGTGGTCAAGCGTTGTCGTGGGCAATCTTGTTGGTGGTCAGTTCCAGTGGCCGTTCCAGTTCCACTCCACACTTGCACATGCATTATGCGGCTTAGTCACCGCCGTACGTCACCAGCAGCCGGAAGTGATTGGTGCTGCGGCTTCACCACCTGCATTTCCGTGGCAGAGCCTCATGCCTCACATTCGAAACCGACACGCAAGGCTGATCACGGGCGGCACGGAGCCTTGTACCGCGAATGCCACGGAGCCCTCTACGCGTATGGTTTGTGAACCACTTCACTGTGGCCAGCATTCCGTAGACGACGACCGCAATTTGCCTCTGTTTCACCCGCCCCGCGCCTTGCTGGCGAACAGGGCTGTGAATCATACATGCTAGATAGATTCATCCCCCTAGGATGCAGCAGACTCCTCCTGATGGTAGGTAACATCTAGATTCTACGGAATATACGGAGTAGACATCTACTTGCATGTTCTGGTAACTGTATGTATCGAATCCAGGAGTCACGTGGACCGCCCAGACGAGATGACCGTGCTCGTCATCTGAAAGTCTGGATCTGGATAGCTCGGGCGAGATCGGGCGACGCTCACTCCACAAGTTGAGAAAGCAGACATCGATAATACCTCGTAGACCCTCATGCCCCGTGTTTCTGAAAACCACACACAAACACAAAGTGGTGGACAGTCAGTCTGGCACAATGGAGTCTGCACGATCCCGCCGCTCGTACCCCAACCTTCACAACCTCTCCCTAGCCCCGTTAAGTTCCATCCCGCTCGATGGCTCTGCTCCGACTTCCCCATCTGAGGACCGCATCGAGACCCCGCGCACCTCGTACATTGCTCTCAAGAGTGCACCCACCACACCTGGTATCCTGAGCCTGGGTCAGAGCCGTAGCAATTCCCGCAATGGTAGGCGGGGCAACCCGGCCTATGCCTATGCCTACGATGGCTACTTTGTCAACCCAGACCATCCCGTGCGAGATGCTGGAGACATACCAAAAGCAAAGAGCACTACTTCGATGATGCCGGGCGTGAGCTTCGTAGAAGAGCCCCTGCCTGGCAGACATCACACTCGCAAGCGTACCGCGCCACTGCCGCTCCGGAAACCTCTACACCGACAGCATACAAGTGAGCCGACAAACGAATGGGTTCACCGTGCGGGCATCGCCATTGTAGGCGAGACGCGCGACTCAAAAGGTCAGGGCTGGCTCGTCAGGAGAGAGAGCTCCACCAGTCTTGTCGATCAGACCGACGACTACGATGAGCAGGCCAATGCACGTCACATGGCCTTGCTCTCCGGAGAGCACCTTTCTGATGCCGATTATAACAGCCCATTCACGCCCCGGTTGTCCACGGCAGGAAGTCATATGCACAGTCGTGTACAGAGTCGCATAGGCAGTCGCATGCATAGTGCGCACCAGAGCCGTCGAGGATCTGTGGCGGGCAGTCGAGTCGATCTGATGATGACCGCACGGTCGAAGACGTCGAGCGCTAGACACAGCTTGGAGATTGATGAGAGCATGTTTGATGATCATTACATGGAACCTGATTTTGTTGAAGCCGACGACGACGAGGAAGAAGTCGCCCGTCTTGCCCGTGAGCGAGGCTTCGGACTTGGGCACTGGATGGATAGGTTGATTGGCTGGACCCTTTTTGACGTAGACGAAGACGCCGAAGAGTCGTCAGATGACGAGGAGGAGGAAGACGAAGAACAAGACACATTCAAGCCCGAGAACATGACCAAAGAAGAGCTCAAACTACGTCGGGAAGTGGATGCCAAGAGACGCAAACTAGAACGCGAAGCTATCATCGCTGCATCCGCTGTGCATGCCCAGGATAAGCAGTATATGAGCACCGATGATGAGGCAGGATTAGCAAGCTCGAAACCACCATCGGGCGAGGAGACGGGCGGTTGGGCCGATGCAGCCTGGCTGTTCAGCGTTGCTTCAAAAGTCATTTTGTGATTCCTATGCTTCGCAACAAATGCCTCTTTTTACCACACCACCACACTTTGTAGTACCGTATATCTACCCATCTAGTAATTCATAATCACCCTTTTTAAATATCGCCACCTCGCTTCTAGACCAGACCCACCAACCACGCCACTCATCTTATCCATGTAATCATCATCACCATCATTCTCACCCACCCATCTCAAAGCTCACACCTAACCTAACTAATCCATCATTCCCAAGCCACGACTCAAAGTACAATACACTGCCCCTTCGCGCCCCCCATCCACGCACGCACATACGTACCTACCTAAGCAAGTACATACATGCAACCAAACCCCGCACGTGGCACGAATACATAGGCACGCACGCACGCACGCACGCAGGCAGGTACTGAGGTAGACTATCTAAGGTAGATGGCAAAAACCGTCCGTGCCAATCTCAATCTCACACCGTTCGACCAGGTAGATAACTAAATGGAAGCGAGCTCCCACCTCGCTTTTCCATATATCTCATGTGCCTATCTATTGTACATGGATAGATACATAGTCCGTACTCCGTATTGATTTATTTTAGTCTATTATTAATCTACTACTTAACCCGTTCGTTCCGTGCTCACCGATGACTTCGAGGGCTAGAGCTAGTTAGAGGCTGGGAATACGGTTTTTTTTTTTTTTTTTTTTTTTTTTTGGTTAGGTATGGAGGGAGGGTTTGACTATCTGTAACTATATTGATATTGAAACATGTTGATTGTTGGTGGTATGTAGAACATGCGCGTCAGTCAGTTACCCAAGTAGTCATTCACTCAGTCACTCAGTCGATCAGTCAGTCGATCGGTCAGTCAGTCAGTCAGTCAGTCAGTCAGTCAGTCAGTCAGTCAGTCAGTCAGTCAGTCAGTCAGTCAGTCAGTCAGTCAGTCAGTCAGTCAGTCAGTCAATCAGTTAGCTAGCACATCATAATCACAATCACCATCATTACAACCGATAAAACAAACTTCAACATACATGTTACATACAGACTCAGGTATCATACTGTATTGTATCTAATATGCCTTGTCCATATAATGCAAAATGAGCAAACTACCTAGGTATCGTGGTATCATCCATCTCTGCTCCAATGACACCCCATCCCCGACCCTGACCCCGACCCTGACCCTGATCCCGATCCCGACCCCGCGTAGCTAGCCACCCAGCCAACCCCGCCCTACACCGCGAGAAAATAATTGCAAAGAGGTACAGATAGGTAGATATACGAATATAAAACCAGAATATACAATGAAAACGCAAAGTAGCCCCCCAAATAAGTGGAGAGGTAAACACAATGTTTCGTCTGCGCGAAGCAGTACAGTACAGTTCAACTTGGCTCGCCTCAGTCCATTTCATCCCAACATCTACCATGCGGATATTCCCTACAGATACCAAAGAAGAAGAAAAAAGAAGAAAAAAGGAAAACCGCAAGGTCCACCAGGCACCCCATCGTGAGGTCATCCCGCCCCACCCCATCATCAGCATCGTCAAAAGGTATACAAACATGTCATCTCATTCATTCGTCCGTCCCATCCAGTTGCTCCCCACCCCGCCCCGTCTTGCCACCAAGAAATTGAAATTTAGCCAAAGCCGACAAACAAGCATACTTCATGGCTCGCCATCGAATTTGAAAATGCCCAGCCCGTGCCATGCGACTGCAATTAGGAGAGAGGAAAATGACAAAACTGTCACAGGTCGAGAAGTGCGAAAAATAAATTGCGCCGCCCATGGTGATATCTTTTGATAGCCGGTCCGCGTTGCTTTTGTGTATGTTCCGAAATGTACTCAAATGTGCTCCACAACTGACCGATAACGCAAATTGGGGAAGAGACGACGGTGTTGTACATGCCGGATGTATAAGGGCCGAAACTCGACCTGTTAAAATATGTGTGTAATAGTGTAGGGAGATAGTCGTACAACAGAAATCGAAAAGCGCATAGCAATCTAGCCGCCGACTGTATCGGATGGTGTCTCGGTTGGTGTCACGGTAGGGGTGCCTGTGCCAGGTGGTGGGACTTTTTTGACAGTCCCATTGCTGTCACTACGAACGGATCGTCGACGATTGTTGACGGTGTCACGAACATTGGCTCTCGCAAGTTCGGCATTCGAGACCGACCCTCCGCGCTTCTTCTTTCTTCCAATCGAAATGACAAGCTCTTCTTCCGAGGACTCGTCATCCTCACTCTCCACAGCGTGATCACCATCATACCCAGCAGGGTCCTCTGAAGGGGCATCGAACTGGTTGACAAAAGACTCAGCAGAGGCTGCGGGTGTCATGCTTGGGAACGATCCCATTCGCATACACTCGTCCGGGACCACAGAGGAGCCGGCAGAAACGACGGAGGGGATAGAGGGGTTGGACGTAGACTGCGACATTGTCGCGAGATGGTCTTCTGAAGAGCTAGATGTAATCGTCCTCGGTAGCGTCGAAGCCATGACCGGATAGCTGATGGGACTAGTGCCAGCCATAGGTTGATGTTGTTGGTTCAGGAAGTCCTCGACCTTCATTCGCTGGAAGAAGATTTCATCGTCTGGACTGGGAGGGCATACTGTCTGGCTAAGAGCAGAACAAGGTCGTTGATAGCTACCGGAACGTGGTCTTTCGCGATTGAAGGCCTCTTCTCTGATTCTACGGCGAACAAATTCGTCCTTGGCTCTACTGAATCTCTCGTCAGATGTACCTCGTGTGCCTGTCGACGAAGACAGGGCAGGCAGTTCGAGGGTTGGGCCTGCTTCCAAGTCATGGGTCTGTGCCCAACTTCTGTGAAGACGAGAGGAGACTGATGAAATGGAAGATTGGCGGGAAGATGCCCTCTCAATATGATTCAACGATCGACCATCCGAAGAGAAGTTTGAAGAGGGAACGCGAGCGAGGGTGGGTGACATCTCTTTTAGTAGATCTGGCTGGTCTACATGTCCAGAGGCAATGTCTGTACTTATGGCAAGACTTGGACCAGTATGTGCATCGTCGTCAGCTCCGATGAGCCGGTCGATTGATTGAGCCCTCATGTGGTCCTTGGGTAGCTTCAGCACTTTACCCTCCACTCTCGCGTCTTGGACAGCACGTTTTGGCATACCTCCAAATATGCCACCTAGATTGGAGCCGCCGGGTGTGTCAAGCGCTGTTGGTGTCCCGGGGAGAGCGGGTGGGATTGCAGGAGATATAGGCCGACCTCTATTAGACATGTCGAATTGGCGAACAGTGCGAATCGAGGCTGCAGAAGACAAAGCAGAGTAAGCACGATCGCTGATAGGCGGTCTAGTGGCTTGACCTAAAGGGGCGGGATTTTCACGGCCCTCTGTACTTTGTGCTGGTGAAGCGGTGCGAGAGTTTGGGCTTTCGAAAAACCGTAATCGCTCGCCTGGTTCTGGACTGGCTGTCACAATTTGCGACAGTGGATGCTCGGACTCTCGAGACCTACTTAACGCTTCGTAAATGGGCATGCCGGGTCCAAGGCTGGGGCGGCGGCTATCTTGGCTGATGGTGCTGCTCGAAGAATTGGCGCTCATCCCGTGTAGTGCATCGTTGCTGCTAGCGGTGCTAGGGGCTCGTTTCCTCGAACCTTGGCGAGCGAGACTTCGCGTTATTTCCGTAACTTTGCGAAGACCAAGCTTAACTCGATCCAACATTGTGATTGGAACAACAGCCTTTTCAATGTCATCTTTCGAAATCTTGATCTTACCACCCTGCGACAACTTGTCGGGATTGGTCTCTTCAAACCAAGAATTGAGATTTTCAAGATCACGAGTGAGCCAGGGATGACGCTTGATCTCTTCGATTGTAATACGTCGGCGGGGGTCCTTGATGAAGAGCTTTCCGAAGAGATCCAGGAGGTCATCATCGACTTCTTCAAATTCCAAGTCATGTGGCGCTCGCATGCTGGCTGTCATCGGCTGATAAGCTCGGCCGTGCGAACCAGGTCTGGATTCTGAAGTGGGTTGCACTGGCTTCAGTCGATATCTCGACACATAAGGCTCCTCCTCTGCAATGCGTTTCATCAACAACCATTGACTATGGTCATGGAACGGCACACGTCCATAGATGAGGCAGTGGAGAGTGACCCCCAGGGCCCATATATCGATTTTATGGTCGATCTGGGCTGTCTCGGCCTCAATGTCGGTATTGCAGAGTTCGGGCGCATAAAAGGCTGGTGTGCCAACTGTCTTGGCCAACTCAACAGCATCATCCGCATCTTGAAAGTCGGACTCGGATTGATCGCCGTTGATTTCGTCGGTAGGCCTGCGTCCAAGGTATGATACTCCAAAGTCGGAGATCTTGATGCGCTTCTCAGCCGTCTGCAGGAGATTGGCGGGCTTGATGTCGCGATGGATGACGTTTTGATAATGTAGGTACTCAAGACCGAGCACTGTATCGCGCAACACTTCGCGTGCTTGTTGCATCGTCATCACAGGGACGTAGCGGAAGTGTTCAGGCACTTCTTCCTCGCCATCGGTGAAGTGAGAAGAAGTACTGCCCGCTAAACTTGGCGTTCGGCCACGAAATGTTTCTGTGTCATAGGCGCCGTACATTGTTCCTTCCAAGCCGGTGGCAGTCGGTGTGTTTGAACGAAAAGCAGTTTCCATGTTGGCGCTTTCAGCAAAGCTGTGAGCTTCACGGTACGAGTTATCGCCATGTGTACATGTTTGAGAGTTAGCGTCCATCTCGGAGTATTCGTCCTCGGAATCTCCACCAAGCTCAAGACTCCACGGTCCGTTTTCTGCGAATTCCTGCTTGCGCTGTCTCCGCATCTTGGCCAAATGACGTTTCTGACGTTCGTATTTCCGCTGAGCAACTCTCATGATCCTCTCGTCCTCTATGGCCTCGCTCTCATTCTCGAAGATGCCCTGAGACTCTCGCTTGTATCGCCGATATTCGACTTGGCAAACTTCTTTTGCACCTTCTATTCGCCACTTGACCTCGCCTCGCTCGACGTGTTCCAGCACGATGTAGACCTTCTTTATCGACGGATCGTCGATGACTTCCAGCAGACTGACAATATTCGGATGGCGGGCTTTTTTCAAAATGGCGATCTCCTTCTTGATCTTGTCTTCGTGGCTGGTGTTCTTGCCCAGACGGCGACGCTTCGAGAAACGGTCGACAATCTTAATGGCCACGTGAACGTTGGTCTCCAAATTTCGGCCAAGCTTGACCTTGCCGTGCACACCTCGGCCCAGTTCGTCGAAGATCTCGTAGTGGTTGACGAGCTTACGACCCGAGACAGGGTCAACCTCGACGTCGGCAACATGCGTCTCCTTGGGAGCCTGCCGATGGGCGGGGTGTAGCCAGGGCGTGGAGTAGAGGTTGTCGTCGGACTGTTTGGAAGGGCGTAGTGGAGGGCTGTTCGTCTTGAAGAGACCCGGGCTGTTAGCGGGGGAATTACCGGCGGTGCGAGATCCGGTATCCATTATATCGCGGTGGTAGTCGAACCCAAAGGTGGAGATGTTGGCAACGGAGTAGCCCGAATGATGGAAGGGATGGGAACTCTTTGCGCGATGTATGCGAGGGACATGGCCGACGTGATATTGCTGTGAATGTAGGGCGGCATAGGACTGGTTGGGATAGTGCGGACCATCCAGCCGTTTCGATGGGGTGGAGGCCTGGTATGAGTCGACCGAGTTTGCACGGACGGTAACGGCACTGGCGGTGGATGCGCCGGAAAGGTCTCGTTGATATGATGGACGATGTGGGTGCTCTCCAGACGCAGGTGACGATCCAGTCATCCGCCCCGCAGCCCCAATATCGTGGGTCGCCACTGCATCCACATCCACATCGGCGTCCGCATCGGCGTCCGCATCGGCATCCACACCCAGATGCACGTTAGCCAGCGGTATACCGTTCGTAGGGCGGTGTGACGTCGGGATGGAATTGAGGACGCGAAGGGGCTGCGGAGAGAAGTAGCTCGGCTCAGCGTCGACATGGCCATTGTCGTCACCAAAGTGGGCATTGACGGCCTCGGGATGAGAGGGCATTTCCGAGCGTGGCGTGATTTCAGCCTCAAGCAGCAACAGCCCTCCGTCGTGCCTGCCTCTGGGTGTTGCTTCGCCATGGGTGGTGGATGAGGCAGTGGCGACTTGGGCCGTGGCAGGAGCGTCTGCAGCCGTCATGTCTGCAAGATCCGTGTAGCGGTAACACACACACGACACTGGCGAGTTTCGCTGTGGCTGTTGGTGCTCCCACTCGTCCTCTCGTTGCACTGCTTGCATCCGCTCCGCCTGTTGTTCTACCTGTGCCACCCGTTCTGCCGCCGTTGGGGTCGACCGCAGGTGGCTGTCATCCATGGCAAGGGAGAGCTCGGCATCCTGGAAGTTGGCGTTCATGTCGGATTCTCAGGTGCGCGGTCGCACCGACGTCGCTCGCCGCCTCAGCCAGAGAGAGGATGGGCAATCATGTCAAGCAGCAGGATGGGTTCAGAAGATGCTGCGAGGATCGAGCCGAGGGGTCTGGCGGCGGCGGCGGGGGGGGGAGGGAGGTGATGGCGTTTTTGTGTATGTAGGTTGGGTGATGGAGGGCGGTATGGCCGTCACAACGGGTTGGAAAGGGGAAGGGTGGCGGCAGTGGTCTACTATTATTGTGCGAGGCGAGCGAGGACTCGGGGTGGTGGGTCTGTTTGAACAGATACGATAGAAAGTGGAGCAGTTGAGACAGCCAGCGATCGTCGGTCGCCAAGATGTGACGATTGATGATGAGCGGGCAGAGCGGAGACGTTAGCTGCTAATGGCGCGGGCTAGGCCGACTACGGCACGGACAAAGACGAAGAGAGACAGACAGACAAAGTCGAGCACGCGCGAAGGAATAGACAGAGAGCAACTAATATGGAGATGGATGAACAAGCACACACGACAGACAGGTCTTGGATCACTCGGTAGACAGTCGGACGGTCGAGGAAAAGGGACATGCAGCATGGAAGGGGGGCCTTCTGCCATTGTATTGACTTCACTCCCACATGCATGCCCGTGAAACCCCGACCAGGCTCTCATTGGACAGCCAACCCTACCTCGACCCTAACCTGCCCAACAAGCTGCATGGCGCTCTCAACTGTGCCGGGGGGGGGGTGGAGGAAGGGGGGGAGAGAGGGAGGGAGGGATGGATGGAGGGATGGAGGGATGGAGGGAGAGAGAGGGACAGGCATGGACTGATCCTGCGCCGTGCGTTCGCCAGCTTTCCGCGCTGTTTGCTGATGATGTTGAGCCGTGGCCGTGGCCGTGTCTCCCTCTTCCCCACCCAGCCAGTCAGCCAGGCCGCCGCTCACTGCAGCACGGGTGCTGTCTCTCTCCATCTAGATACTGGATCCATGTAGACAGACATGTACGGTACTGCGGAGTATAGTAATCATATGTATGTCCCGTATCTATCTTTGTACTGTAGTATATAGTAGTTGGTATAGTTGATCATGTATGCGCCTGGCGCCTATTGACTCTCCACCCCCGTACTCCGTACAGTGTATACATAGATACATAGATACATAGATACATAGATACATAGATACATAGATACATAGATACATAGATACATAGATACATAGATACATAGATACATAGATACATAGATACATAGATACATAGATACATACATACATAGATACATACATATATATATACATACATATATATATACATACATACATACATACTCCGTAGACTCTGTAGACGTATGTACATGGGTCGTTGTAATCATGGGTGATAATAACACGCTCGTCGCACCGGTGCTGGGTCAATGGTGCCAGCAAGCAAGCAAGCAAGCAAGCAATCACGACGCTGGTCAGTTTCCGCCGCCTTGGGTGAAACGAATCGCGATGATATGATAACGGACGGCCTCTCCCACCGCCAACCCGCCATTGGATTCACATGCGCTATCTACCTAACATAGTACACGACATAGTACGGATACGGAGGACTCCGTATAGACAACCCTATAATAACAGACACAACACCCCCAGATGTTGCTCTTCTTTTATTTCTATCCTTCTGTCGCTTCGCTGCTCGCTCGGAGAGACTGTCGGGTCTCTGGCGGCGGCGGATGGCGGACAGGCCAACAAACTTTACTAGCGACTGGCTGCACTCTCGACCCGCAGGCGAGGCGAGAGAGCCCATTCAGCGCACAAGGGACATCGTGAATTACCGCATTCGGGTTAGACCGCGGCTTCAATATCGACCCCCCTCTGCCGTGCAAGTCACGCACGGGCCACAATACAGCCTGGCACCCTGGGCTCTGATGCATCTCTCGGCACGAGCACACAGACTTCACTTCCTGCGCGGCCCGCTCCCTATCGTGACAACCAACCTGCATTCATTCTCTTCTGCTCTGCCATGTCTGCTGCCCACTCCTCTGATGGCGCCACGCAATCCGGTGCTTGTGCGCCGTTCTGGGCCCGCTGCTCCAACCGCCCCCGTGGCATCTTCACAGCGCTGCTGGTCTTGCGCCTCGTGAATGCACTCACCCTGCGCACCTTCTTCCAGCCCGACGAATTCTTTCAATCCTTGGAGGTGGCCGTCGACCTCGCATTTGGCCCTGGAAGCAATGCATACGTCACGTGGGAGTGGACGCACCACCTGCGCTCCTCTCTACACCCGTCCATGTTCGCTGCCGTCTATCGAGCCTCCGCTGGCTTCGCAGCCATCTGCGGCTTGACCCTCCCCACCAAGGCCGCGCTGCTCGTCCTCTCCCCCAAAGTGATACAGGCGCTCTTTGCAGCGCTACTGGACTGGTACACTTGGAAGCTCGCAGAAAAAGCATACGGCCGCGCCAGTCGCACAGCATTCACCACCGTAAGCCAGTCGAGCCATCCATCCATCCATCCATCCATCCATCCATCATCACCCGGCACTCTCACGCTGCCCACGGACACTACTAATGTTTGCTTGTGCGTCATTATAGCTCGTGCTATCGAGCTGTTCGCCATGGCAATGGTTCTGTTCTACCCGAACCTTGTCAAATTGCCTCGAAACCACACTCACCGCAACTGCTGTCTACTACTGGCCATGGCATTGGCCGGGTCCTGCAAAGGATGGGCCTCGTCCGGGTCAGGCCAAGGAGAATGCGCTGCATGAAATTGTTCCCCAGGCCATCCTCGGCCGACTTCACCAGTGAGTGTCAAGATGCAACGTCCCTTTCCCCACGCTCGCTGCCATTAGCGCCGAATTAGGCTCATATCCTGCAGTCTGCGGCTGTCTCTCCTGTTGGCAGCATTTGCATGCATACTGCGTCCGACCAATGGCCTCATCTGGCTCTCACTGTCCCTTCCAACCGTGTATCAGGCTTCGTCTCGTCTCCGATATGTGTTGGTCCGCGAGATAGTCCTTTGCGGGTAAGTGGCCCCTCAGCCTTTACCCCTTTGCCATTTCCTCACTCTGCATCACTGATGCTTCCAGCTCCCTTGTGCTCGTCTGCTCCATACTGTCTGATAGATTGTACTACCAAGTCTGGACCTTCCCACCACTTCACTTCCTCCACTTCAACCTTGCGCAATCACTGGCCGTCTTCTACGGCAAGAACCGTCCAGACTACTACGTGACTGAAGGTCTGCCGCTACTGCTAACTACGGTACTACCTTTTGCTGTCACCGGTGTGTGGCGTTCGCTCGCGCCGCAACCTACACAGCGGCCCGACACTACTGGCGGCTTGCCCCAGATCTTATCGCGTCTGGCGTGGTCCACTATCATGGTGACTGCCTCCCTTAGTTTGATTTCACACAAGGAAGTACGCTTTCTCTACCCTGTCTTACCCTTTCTCCATGTTTTGGCAGCGGGGCCGCTGGCATCATTCTTCCCGCCCCATGCGTCTGCTTCTCGTAAGGCAATCCTCGCATTGCTGCTCGCAGTTAATCTATTAGTTGCTGGGTACGCGTCACAAGTACACCAACGCGGAGTCATTGACGTGATATCGTTCCTCCGCCATGACCATGAAATGCGCAACAACTTATCCACGGTTCAGTCGACAATAACTCCGACACAGCAAAAGTCGAAGACTACCATCGGCTTTCTCATGCCTTGTCATAGCACACCCTGGCGCTCCCATCTTATATACCCCGAGATCGACGCCTGGGCCTTGACCTGCGAACCCCCCATCAACGTCCCACTTTCGGACCGCTGCACTTACCTTGACGAAGCAGATCTATTCTACATCAAACCCGGTCCTATGGAATGGCTCCAAAATAATATGCAACATGTACAAACCATTACCGCCAGCGGGTCCCGATCGGGAAGTCATTGGGCACGAATGGATCCCAAGTACAGGCGGGTCGATCGTCGGCCGTGGCCTCAGCGCTTGGTTTTCTTTGAGCAATTAGAACCGACGTTGATAGATTTATTGGGTGGGACTACGTACAGGGAGTGTTGGCGGGGCTTCAATAGTCACTTCCATGATGATTCGCGCAGGGTGGGGGATGTGGTTGTCTGGTGTTTGAGTTGAATGGAATGATAGATAATCCATCAAATATTTGCTTTGCTGCTTTGCATGACGAAGGCTTCAAGTTCAGATACCCTTTCGAAATGACCTTTCAATCTTTCTCTTATTGTCGGTGACGAAGTGAGCAGTGACTATCCACAATATTACACCGTGCTAGCCACGGGTGTGCGCCTTCTCCTTGTCGCACAATCAAATGAAATATACGCATTTCCTTATAAACCGTATAGGGTTGGCTTAGGGGCCTCCATAATTATGTGGAAGAGTTTGCATCCGAAAATGGAGGTCCATAAGCCAGCGATCTTAGCACACTGGGAAATCTTAACTTAGGCCCCCGGTTGGTTCATGTTCATTACCCAAGTACACAGTAAACGTCACATATAAAGCCCTTGCAACATAGCCTTTCTAATACACTCACCACCATGACTGTCACAAATGATATGCTTAAGAGAGAGAAGAACTGCATCGGAATTACTGCCGAGAGGAAGCATTATCATGTGGACAATGCATTCATCAAACGCTCGCTACGTCACCATGAATGGCAACTGAACAAATTCAAAGGCACAATCCACGTCCCCAGACAAGATAAAGAACGGATATTCAACGAAGCTGCATGCTTAAAATACATTCGAAACAACACCAACATCCCAGTTCCACGCCTTCACTGCAGCTTCGAAGATGATGGCGCTATATATCTCGTGATGGAATACGTTGACGGCGTTGGGATGGATTCGCTTGCGGAAAATCAGAGAGCTATTGTTGCGCAAGAGCTGGAACGCCACCTTGAGACTTTAAGCACATTACGATCTTCGAGTATAGGGGGGCCATCCGGCCATGTCGTTCTTCCTACGAAATGGCCCCTCGGTTGCACTTGAGGGGGAGGAAGACGATGCGCAAAAACTGGTTGATTTCTTGCAGTCCAAACAGTATGTCATCACCTTGTTTGTGGCTTACCATTTAATTTTTCGAGACGACCTACACAATTAGTTTGCAAACCTAACGACATCATCGAGAAAGCCATATGTTCTGAGTGATTTTATCTTGCCGGCAAAGTTATGAATGGGAAGACAAGTTTTCCCAATTTGAGGCTTACAGTCCAGCCTCTCCATCATTACTCCTAAATTTAATTGTCGTTCGACACTAGGTTTCCCCGAATTCAACAAACAACACAAAAGTAAATAGCATATAATTCACTCCAACGCCTTGCCCTAATCCCCTAAGAATCCCAGATTCAATCAACTCTTGCATATCACTCGCAACAGCAAAGTAGCTCCAAAAGAAGATACAATGTATCAAACATATCAAGCGTCAACGCTACAACATAACTAAAACAACCATACTCGAGTACAAAACCCCAAAAGCATCCCAGAAGCCACCCGCCCTCGACTCCATCCGTCTTCCCTCTATTTCTCCCCATCCCATTCTATTCCCCCCCCTTCCCCTCACGATCGACTAATGTCCACCTGCTTACTAACAAAAATCCCCCTCCCATTCTCCCCCCGACCCAAAATCTCCTTCTGACTCTCGTTATCGCTGCCAGACAAACTGTCCCTCCCGCCAACACGCGTCTGCTCACCGCCGGTAATGTCATTCGTTCTATTATGGGCCACAATACCCAGTTCGTGTTCGTGATCGAATGACTTGTACGGGTTCGAGTGGGGGGCGTTGTTTCTGGGGGCTCGAGGGGTGTCGTCGGAGTGGGGGCCGGAAGGCATGGAGTTGTCGAGTTTGAGGACGCGGCGGAAGAGGGGGCGAAGGGTGGCTATGTTGCCGACGATCATGCCGAGGGCGGGTTCGGCGTAGCCCCAGATTAGTATGTTGGCGATGCCGTCTGTGGGGTGGTTGGTTGGTGGGTGGGGGATCGGAGAGGGTGGTGGAAGTGGGGACTTACAGATGTAGTCGTGGTTGCTGGTTAGACCGACGGTGTATTTCATGCGGATTAGACCTGATAGTGATGTGCTGTTGCGAGGTCAGTGTTGATTGTTGATGTGGGAGGAGTCGCTTACAAGATTCCAAGGCCCAGGATGATGGCGACGGAGATTTTCGTGTTGCGGTTCATTTGGATGTTCCATAGGAGTGCAATCGGCCTGGTAAGAAATCAGTGACCGCTTCGTTCCTCAAAAGCGACCGATCAACATACATAAGTGCGGTGGCCCAGTCAGTAAAGATGTTCACTGACGAACAAAAGTAGTACACGTTCTGCAGATAAACCGGTGGTTGGCAGTGTCCACCTTCAGCGACGAGGTTGGCTTGCCACGCAGCCTCAACGGGTTTACACTGGAAGATAATGTACAAGGCAGAAGCCAAGTTGACGCTGGCACAGAGACCCATGATGGCGTAGTTTGTGTAGATGAATGCTTGCTTGTTGCCAGCGATGCGGTTCAGCATGAGTGCGATTGAAAGCTTGACGAATATGATACTCGTGCAATAAAACACTTCGTAGAGGAAGAACCACTACATGACCAGTCAGCTCTAAAGTCTCGTATGCCGCATTTCGTAACTTTTGTGGGCAGGGGGATAAGGGGATCGCGTACGAAGTATGCCGTCTCGATGTATTTTGAGTTTCCTTCGAGTTCGAACGTGCTATCTTTGGCACCGAGGCCATAGTACGAGCCGATAGCGGTGACAATTGTCAATGTCATGAGTGGTAACTAAGAAGCCCAAGTTAGTTGTAAAACTTCATTTCTCAGTAGAATCCGGGGCACCTACGCAACCAACAGACATCACCCAATCCTCCAGACCCCAATTCCTCGACACGATACGGGTGTACGCTCGAAGGCCCATGGTGACGAAAGCAATCAGCCCGGTAGTAATGACCGTAGCCGTCAGATTCGGCCCCAGATCCTTATGAAGCGTCATGATGATGTTGAAGTCTCAAAACCCCTCTGCCAGAGGGTTTTCTCAAGCAGAACGAAAAGACCCAAAGATATAAGAAAACTCCACCGTCAAGCAAGTGAAGGAAACAGTTTCAAACCTCACCATAGCGCAAAGTGAGAACGCCCATCCTACTTCCACACCGAACCAAGATCGCCCAATCCTTTGAATTCCCATTCCTTTGGTCCTCAAGCACCTCCACCACAAAGTCTGCGCGGGACGGCAGCAATTCCAGCCAAGAGACGGGTGAACCGTTGGTCTAGCCCTCAAAAGCAAAAGCGCCCCAGAAATAAGCACTACACAACCACACAACCCAATACATGTAGCGCTTTTCCGCCACGATTAGCTCGTCATCTTTCCTCAAAGAGTTAATTCAGCTCCAACGCATTGTACTGTACTTGGTACGTAACAAATCAATGTCTCCAAGACAATGGGACTCGCATATGCCTCAGTGATCAGCGTTGGCACATACCCGTTGAAGGGGTGGTGCGAAACCGTAATTCCCCGAATCCTTCGATACTGGGTCACTGGTGCCTACCCCTGTCAAATAGGAGACGCCTCGTTGAAAAAGGAGGGGAGAATACGACCTGTCCACCTGTCGTCGACGCGCCGTCCCGCACGCCTAATAAATTATAACGACCCGTTACCCACTTCTAGGAACATCCCACCTCGCATTTTTGACCAGCATCATGCCGTTTGTCTTACCCTACTAGCCTGTGTGATAGTCCATCTATACTCTACATATCTTGAAGTCGTCGTTTCGTATCAACTTCAACTCACAGTTCCTTCTGACAGATAGCGTTGCTTTTTTTCTCGGGTTCGTTTTTTTCCTTTTTCCCCTGTGGGAGGAATCCGTCAACTGTCCGACCACGGAAAAAAGAATCAACCATCTGGGAATTGGGAAACTTTGAGCAGAAATGGCGGACTTGAGCAAGCTACCTAAGGACTTCTATGTCACTTCTATGCAGTTTACCGAGCGGGCTCAGCAAGACGTCTATCCAGCGATCGATCCGGCGCTCCCAGATCACAGCCTGACCGGCCGGGTTGCCGTCATCACCGGTGCATCTCGCGGTATTGGAGCCCTGGTAAGTAGATACATACGGAGTAGATATACGGAGTATAGATTACTCCAGAGCCATGTGCCATCCCAACCAATTGGAACCAGCTGACAAGTCATTGCATGAACATAGGCCATGGTCCCAGCTTTCGTCAAAGCAGGAGTCAAGGGTATCGTCTTGCTAGCCTCGAATGCCGAGAAGCTCACCGCGACGGAAAAGAGGGTCAAAGAAGCCAATCCCAGCATCGAGACTCTCACCTACGCCCTCGACATCTCCAACACCGAAGCCGTCGAAGGCGCCTTTGAAAAGGTAAAAGAAACCTTTGGCCATGCGGATATTCTAATCAACGCCGCGGGAGCCATGACGGGAGATGGACCGAAACTTCACGAAACCGACCCCGACGAATGGTGGCGTAACTTTGTAAGTATCCAGATCCCCTTGCGATCTTTGCTTCTCCCGGCTGATCCAGCGACCCCGTAGGAGATTAACGGCAAAGGAAACTACCTGCTAATCCGTTCGTTTCTGCGTCTCCTCCCCGGTCCGGAGACTCCCGCCGCCATCATCAATGTGAGCTCCTGGCAGGCCTTTTACGTCGTCCCACCGTTGGGGGCTTATTTCATGTCCAAATTCATTCTAGACAACTTGGCAACCTACGTCGCGGCCGAGTATCCCAATGTAACTGCAGTGTCGTTGCACCCAGGATTGGTCCCCACGGATATGCTGCGGGAGCCGTTCCGCTCACTCTTCAATCTCGATAGCCCTGAGCTTGTCGGTGGTACGGCTGTCTGGCTCTGCCAGGAAAAGGCCAAGTTCCTTAGTGGCCGTTTTATTGCCGCCAATTGGAACCTGGAGGACTTGGTTAGTCGGAAGGAAGAAATTGTGAAGGACGACTTGCTTAAACTGACTCTCAAGGGGCAATTTGGAGTCTAGTAAGCATATGTACTCCGTACAAACGCACAAAATTTAGAGTCGACTTCTAGTTATTCAATGTTATCCTTTCTGTAGATATTGTATTGAAGCGATCAACACAGGGATATCCAAAACTCTTGACGCGGATTCCAGACCTTTCGTACGACATAGTTTCAATCTGCCGAGTCATCAAAGCACGAACCGAAAACATCCTAGACGAACACCATGGTCTCTAGATTTCCATCGTCCCATAACCGCCCTCTCATTATCCCTTGAACGTATGCAGGTCCAACAAGGGTGAATCCCTCCCCGTTGCGCCTGGCCACGAAAGGAAGGTTCAATCCCGATATCAGCACCACCGAATCTCCCGATCTCATCCACCGTGGACCAATCCCGATGTACCCATTTTTCGTCGTAAAAAGAGTGCGATGGTACGTGTACAGAGAAATATCATGTTGGAATCGAGCAACCGCAGGATTATACGCCTTCATGTACAAACGTATCCTCAATTCCTCCGGCCACTCCTCAACATTGGTACTACATCCGCAAAGCCCAATGTAATCATCCCTTAAACCCCCAAATTCAGGTTGATTTTGCACCGTGTCGTGGATATCCTGGAGGCTTAATTTGGCATGGCGATCGTTGGCCAACAATGTAGCGATCCATTCGCGCAGACGCTCGGGAGTGGGTTGAGCCCGTTCCGTCAGATAGTTTCGCGTCGGGTGAAGCTGATTGATCATTTCGAGGAACTCGTCGATACCTTGTTTGTTCGTAGAGGATAGTCCAGCCCAGTTTTGCAAGGTGCGAATCAGCTCGATAATAGCAGCCACAAGTTGTTCCTTCGGATGTTGTCGGGCGCTGTATCCGCGCCTGAAGTTTGGCGTACATATTGATGTGGAAGAGACACATTGGTCTGTCTCGTCGACGACTAGCCCCGAGACAGATAGCGAGGTCCCGTCGATGGTATATTTTGGCTCCGACTTCCCTGCTGCGCAATACTTCTGATGTAGGATGGATAGTCTATAATTTGCATTACTCCAGTCTGGGACCCAGGAAGGGAGCT
The DNA here is from genome assembly GCA_022560085.1 of Helminthosporium solani. NCBI lineage: Eukaryota > Fungi > Ascomycota > Dothideomycetes > Pleosporales > Massarinaceae > Helminthosporium > Helminthosporium solani. The sequence continues at coordinate 136,136 of JAFISD010000036.1, forward strand.
CCTTGATGATTCGAGGTAAGTCCGTTTCGTATAGTATATCCAATGATTCATCACGTTCTATGGCAAAACGAGTCATGTCTGTGTATATACGTTGCACTGATCTGTTGTAGTCGACTGGGGGAAGATGGTTAATGCGCATCTGGTCATATATGCCATACAAACCGTACACTTTATCCTTAGGATCCGAGGACAGTTTGGTTCGTAGAAGCCTCAACGGTTTGGAAGTCAGATGCCGTCGATTCCAGAACGACGAGCCTCTTTGCTTGACCATGTCTTCAAGCTGGCTGTAGTAACTTGTGAGCTCAGTGAAAGCTGCTGGATTCAAGTTTGGATGGATGCTAGGCCCTGTTATGTCCTCGAAGGCTTGTACTGTACAATGCGAAACAAGTAGTCAGCGGTTTTTTCGGATCCACTTCCAAGAGGTCAACCTACCCGCACGGAGCGTAAGGTCGAACCAGAGCCATGACAGGTTCTGAGAACCATTGAGAAGTATCGCATTCTTTGATAATACCAACTCCTGCACAGTCTGTTAAGAAGCGAGAATCGTTAGCGAGTGTCCAGAAGACCAACACGCAGACCTTACCCATGTGCGCTGGAACCAAGGAAGATTCAAGAGGTCAACGATGAAATTGGTGTCCATGGCATCATTAATTCCGCGGCTTTCCACTATCCTTGCTATACTACTAAGTACAAAGCGAATACAAGGTCTGTTTTGGCTTACCATCAAAAGCCCTCCAGGGCTTCCCCAAGGCAGCTATCCAGGGAGACGGTTTGCTCCACATGTCTGATTCTTCGCCTGGGAGGTACTTGAATTCTTCCAGAACTCCTTTGGCTTCGGACAGAAAGTCAAAGACGGCGTCTACTTCCAAGGAACCATCACCAAGCCATATCCAGACCGTTTCTGCTTCGCGATAAATGCTCCGCATCTTCGGAACCTGCGCGTTTCTCTCAGGTATAGACAACTGGTTTATACAGACGGAGTCGATCCACAGCGCCTCTGAGGGATCTCGATGCCGCAAGTTTCGTAGAATAGACGCAACATTTGCCTTGATGAAGAACGGCTGGCCGTTACATATAATGGTTGAATCAGGTAGGTGTTGGCCCCAAGTATATGAAACAGCATTAAATGGTGGGGGGTTCGCTATATCAGCTTCGAACAGCTCTATGTCGATAGCATTATTATCGTCAGCTGACGAACGTTGTGGCTCTTTGAAGCGAAGCAGGCGGAATGAACGCTCGGTCGTCAGAGGCTGGTATTGAAAGCAATGCGACATCTTTGGTGTAGGTATGCGAACGAGACGTGAGATGAACAGAAGCTCGTCATGAACGACAACTTCGTGGGTTGCCGTAAAAGGCGACGACTTGATAACTTGATACGAGGCTGATGTAGGTACTCCGCCACCAATGGCGTTCTCTCCCCTTGTCAATTTGGCATCGCATGCGCATCGCCGTATTGATGACCATGAAAATTGTGGCATCAATGAGGCCTCAGGTGAGGGTTAGCGATAAGGACAGGCAGCCATAGCTTCAGCATCGGATCCCACGCAACAGGACAACAGACGGAGATTTGGTTGCAGCTATCCGTATCATGAACGAGTAATACTTGTAAGGAGGGCGAAAGAATGCGTCGATTGGTGGTCAGCCGATCTATTCCGCGCTCAACTTGAACCCCAAGTTCATACAATGAACAAAAATGGGCTTATTGCCTAGTATCCTGGGTGCCTGGGTATCCGCTTCTAGTATGTAGAACTGTACGGTCGCTTTACCTGGCCTCCAAGATACGAAGTAATATCTACTTGTCGGTTTCATCCCATTAACGAACAGCCAACAAACCCACGAACTAAAATAATCCCCCCCACGCTTCAGGCAAATCCACAGCACAAAGGCACATCTAGTCCATTCTACCATCCAGCCTAGAATTTCTGCGTATATGCGGGCACATGTATAGCACAGTACCGACAATAGTAACACCGATAGTAAAAGTGAATAGAAAATGGCCGTTTCTCCGCCCAAACAGCTCCTCGTCGACGTCCGCAGCCCCGCAGAATTCGCGACCGGCGCGATTGGCAACGACATCTTCACCGCCATAAACATCGAATACACGCTGATCGACCAGCTCCCAGACATGTATCTGGCAAATGGTATTCTTGTCGACAAAGATGACGATATTACGTTGTACTGCCGGTCGGGACGGCGGTCAAATATTGCGCTGCAGACGCTGAGAGGGTTGGGCTATCGTAATGTGCGGGATATTGGGGGGTTCGAGGAAGCGCGAGCGACGCTGAAGAAGGAAGAATTGCAAAGGGCAGCTGGACTCGTAAAGGAGAAATCGCAGACACCAGAGAAGAGTGATAGCAAGGACCAGCAGGAGCGGGCGAAGTTGAGGGCGACATCTTTTGGAACACTACTCCAGGGGCTGAAGGGGCTGGAGTAGGGAGGGGCCCATCACGTCAAGTAAAAGCAAAGGAGGGTTCTTTGGCTAGAAGTTCATGGCAATGGAGTGCAATAGAAGGCTCCAAAATGTAAACAAGTACGAAAGAAGCACGTCGCTGAAATCTTTCCCTGAACGAACGGCTAAAGTTGATTCAGAACCCAAAAACCGACGATGGATATGATGCTGCCCTGGTACACGTATTTGGTGATATGTATGAGTGATTAGAAGATGTGTGTTAAGCCGTGTAAGCCTTTAGCATATTTAGCATATCGGTACAGTGAAGAAGCGGTTCTCAAAAAGCATCGAATTACTCCTATATCCCAGCCCTGGACTATGTTGTGTATCATATTGAAACTCTGAACAACGCCAAACCACAGTGACAGACCATGTTACTCATTAACAACCTGTAAACCTCCCTTCTTCCCTTGTGTTCTGTCCGAAGCCATCGGGCCTTCCTTCATTTTCTTCATGAAACTAGACATCTTGCCACCACTCCTCTCTTCCGGTTGCTTTGAAGGGACTGGTGGTCCGAAATGATGAGCCGTTGTTTGGTGTGGAGTATTGGGAGAAATAGGATCCGTATGCATAGAAGTGTTAGGATTGATAGGGTTCGCGTTCGGACGTTGATGATGGGAGAGATGGCCTGTTTGGACTTCGGAATAACCGGCATCAATAGCAGCTTGGTTCTTTGCGTGCACAGTAGAGTTTGGGTTAGTGAAGCGCTTGTCGACAGTGCTATTTAGTGTACCGCGGAGAGCTTCTCCCGCACCCTAGAATTGTAAGGTTATTTACTGCTTGAATGAACGTCGATGTAGGGACGGACTTACGTGGATACCCGCGTATGCAGTCTTTAGGTTCGAAAGAGTAGATTTCTGTTGAAGGGGCTGCGGCTGTGGCTGTGGCTGCGGCTGCGGCTGTAGCTGTTGTTCTGGGACAAGCGAAGGAGGATGGCTCGGTTCTCCATATCCAACTTGATGATGGGCTTGGTGTTGCTGTAAGTGACCTCCCGGTTGCTGATACCCCTGTGCTTGTTGTGATTGGAGGTGCTGTAGTTGGGGATGCTGTTGTGGTTGAGAATGTTGTTGTGGTGGAAACTGCTGCTGTGGTACTTGACGCGGAACTCCTGCTGGGGGCGCTCGTGCAGGATATGAAAAGTTTGGACGCGACGCATTTGTCGGACTCGAAGGACTGACCGGGGCTGCGGCCAATGGATTTCCTGGCTCAATACCTGGAGATACGGCACTCAACTCCACCCTGTTTCTTATATTGCTTCTACTTGGGATGGGTGGCGAGCCTGGTTGGGGTATATCTTGGGCAGCGCTGGGCCCTGGAGCTGGTTGGGGGGAAACGGGCGATGGAGGGCTTGGCCCAGATGTTGTTGTACTTGGTTGAGGGGAGGCATTTCCCTCTGTAGGCTTGGGCTGCTCGACGGTTGTAGAGCCACCAGGACCTGTGGTAGTGGTTGTAGTGGTTGTAGTGGTCGTGGTTGTGGTGACAATATTGCCAGTTTTTTGGTCTTCATGTGTCTCCTTCTGCAGATTTTCTTGACTAGGACTCTTGTGCGAAGTCTGAGGCAAAGGTTCATTGCTTGTAGTTGGGAGCTGTACAGGCTGTGCGGGTGGGGTTGGGGGCGTGATGTTGGTGGCAGGAGGAAGGAGACTGCCCCCAGAAGTCTGCTGTCGCAGCTGCTCACTATTCGAGTTGCGCCTATCTGATCCCGAGTAGCTTGGGTTGCCGCTGGTGTTGGCTTCAGACTTTATACTTTCAACGTTTTCGCTAAAATATGCCGAGTCTCCTGCTGAATGGGTCTTTTGTCTGTCTTTATCTTTGGAATGAAACGGGTTTGATAGTCGCCATTTCGACTTCTTTTCCTTTTCAGGAGCAACAGCACCGCCTGCCGTAGCCAAAGAAGACGTGTTCGCTGCTGTTGAGTCGATGGGTGGAACTGCTGGTGCTGGGGTGTCCTGCTGGGAATACCGGTTCCCAGACTGGCTTCTTTCTCGACTAGGTGAAGAGCCCACAGGTCTCCTTTTCACGAGCTTTCGCCCTCCAAGTCGCATTTGTTGTTGAGGGTCTTCCATGTTATCGGCTCAGAATGCTATAAAATGCAAATGGCGAAAAGTTAAGTCAATTGCTAGGAGACGGCCGAGCGAGTCTCGACCCATAAGCAAACCTATCCATATGATGTAATGGGATGCGGGACGCGGCATATCAAAACTACCTGTGGCTAACAGAGTGTGGCGTCACAGTTACGAGGCTACTTTGTCCAATCGCAAAGGAATGAAATGCAGATCGCAAGCAGAAGATGTTGGAGAAGAGCAGGGTCAAGTTGGCGATGGCGTCATGGTCACATGACTCGGTCAAGAACAGATTCACCGTGTGCTCCAGACCGTCTAGCTCAAACCCAACGTGCCCGACCTGAACTATAAATACGAGCATGACTAGTATCGCATATATACAGCATGACGGCATGATAGTAGACAGACAGCATCACATGACCTGACTGTCACGGGTAAAGACCGCCTATCGGAATGGACATCTCACAGGGCTGGCTCGTGCTAACCCAGTGCAGGTCCAGCAAACATTCAAGACGGCTGACACTCCGAGTCTCCCCACACCCATCTCCGCTTCCCCGCGGATCACTTTCACGTCGAAAGGAACAACAATGTCATCCGGTTTCTCATAGCCTTGATTCACTCCGTACTCACCATGTCCAATAACTCCGCCCCAGCAAGGAGGCTCGTCTCAGCCTTCGCATCACAGTGCTGTTCCCGATGTGGAGGCCGGCGAGCTCCCGGACGACCGTCGCGATGGATGAGTACTACTACCACCAATACCACCACCGTCCAGGCTCACACAAAGAGACCCAAGACGGCCATCTTCTTTCCGGGTACGGCTCCTGTCCGCCTTGAAGTCACCAATTGCATCCTGAGCTCTGTCATGTTAACACTGTGCTAGGCCAGGGCGTCCAAAGAGTCGGCATGGCAACACCCTGGGTCGAAGCCTTTCCACGCACCGCAAAGCCTCTCCTTGAAGAAATCGACGCGACTCTCAACGTCCCTTTGACCCGCATAATCGAATCCGGGACTAACGCCCAACTGAACCTGACGGAAAACTCGCAGCCGGCCATAATGGCGACTTCGTACCTTATCCTGCGCATCCTCGAGCAAGAATTCCACTTCAAGCTCCCCGAACGCGTCGATATAACCCTCGGGCACTCTCTAGGGGAATTTGCCGCATTGGTGGCCGGTGGATATCTCACATTTGGCGACGCGTTGCGCTTGGTCCGGAAGCGCGCAGAGGCCATGTCGCGGTGCAGTAAGGAAGCCGCAGAAGCCGAGGGTGGAGAGTTCGGTATGGTTGCTCTGGTGTGCGAATCGGAGGCGCACATGAAGTCCCTCATCGCCGATACGCACGAGTTCCTTGGCCTGTCGTCGCAGGGCTCTAAATCCGATTCCGCCGACCACATCCCTGCGGTCCAGCAAGTCCTCATCGCGAATATCAACAGCAAGAACCAGATTGTGCTAAGCGGCAGCATTGAGAGGATCAACACGTTGATAACAAACTTGCGCCAGTTTGGAGGCCACGACCTAAGGAACGTGAGACTAAAGAGCGACTCCCCATTTCACAGCCCGATCATGGTTCCTGCCCAAGAGATGATGAAGAGAATACTGTACAGAGAGAGACATGATGGCACCGATATTGTGACGTGGCCTGGCATTATGCCGTGCATTTCGAATGTCTCGGGCAGGCCGTTTGAGAGTAAAGAGCAGCTGAAGGATTTGTTGGCGCGGAGTTGCGTGGAGACGGTACAATGGTGGCGGTCGATCAAGTATCTACACGAAGAAGAGAAGGTCAAGAGATACGTGGGCATTGGGCCGGGGAAAGTGGGGAGAAACCTTGTGGGCAAAGAGGTGGGAATGAAAGGCGCTGTGAAGGGCGGGGGCGTCTGGGGTATCACAAGTCCGGCGGAGATGGAAGAGGTGGTCAAGGCGCTGGACGACACGGAGAACGTTGAGGAAGACTAAAGAAAAGACAGTCATGATATCGAGGTTGAAGGCATATATGCCCGCCTTCACCTCACATTCTCAATATAGAAACCTAGGCGTTCTGAATGTTGAGTCCAGCATCGACCTGGATCCGCATCCCGGTCATGCTTGTGTTCTTCGCAAGCGTAACAAATGCATCAGCACAATCATCAAGATATGTCTCATGCTTCAACGTCGCCCGGTCTCTGGTGGCATTGATCATCTCATCCGAGTACTTGCGACCCTACACCATCTCATCAGCTGCATACGAAAAATCGAGTCATGGAAAGGACTCACCCATTCCGTAAGCAACAGCCCGGGTAACACGGTATTCACTCTAATCTTGGGACCCTGCGTCGCAGCCAGACACTTTACAAGTTGGAACTGCGCCGCCTTGGTCACGGCGTACGGCATTGAGGAGCCGCCCTGAGAGATAGCTGCGACGGACCCAGTGGTGATCAGGACGCCGCCTTCAGGATTAGCGTCGAAAGTAGGCTTTGCAGCTTTAAGAAGGGCGTGCGGAACTTTAACGTTAGCGGCCCAGCACTGTTCAAGGCGTCAGTTAAAGAGGAGCACGGATGACTCGAATAGCAAAAGAAAAGGAAAACCACCAACCTTGTCCCATTCTTCATAGCTCATAGCGTCCAAATCAGCAAATTCGGAAAACCGTGTCCAACCCTATAATATACACCCCAATATCAGCTCCATAATAACCCCATTTGCACTTTTCCTCCCCCCCCCCTCCCTCCAAAACAAAAAACTAAGAAACAAAAAAGATTGAAAAAAAAATTTACAGCCATACCGAATTCGAAATCACAATATCAATTCCCCCCAACCCCTTGACAGTCTCTTCAACAGCCCGTCCACACTCCTCAACACAAGTCATATCCTACACCGCACCCACAAGTCAGCAAGCATACAGCAACGTACCCTCCCCGCCCCGCCCCAAAGCCCCACAAGGCGGTGGACGCATGCAAAGACTAATCGGTACCCACCGCCTTGATGACCACGGCCTTGACACCATGTTTCTCGCACTCTTGCTGTATCGTTTGCGCCGGCTCGAGCCGGTTGAAGTAGTTGATTGCCATGTTGCAGCCGTGTGAAGCGAAGGTTGTGCTGAGGAGAGCGCCGAGTCCGCTGGTTGGATGTGATTAGTCATTCTTTTCCTTTTCTTTTTCTATTCTATTCTTTTTCTTTTCTTTTCTTCTCCTTTGTTTTCGTTTCATTTCTTTTCCTTTTCTTTTTCTTCCTGGGAATCTACTGCTGAGCTAGCGGGCAGGGGGGAGGGGAGGAGAGAAGAGAGCGAGGTTCAAGCGAATTGACAGGTTACGGAGTACTTACGCCGAACCTCCCGTCACGAGGACATTGCGGCCTTTGAGATTGTACGGCATTCTGTATGTTAGGATATGGCGGTATGGAGATCTGGCGGCGATGTAGAGTTACAATTACAAGTGACGACGATGATGGATAGTTGATTATGTATTAATACCTATGTATTAACTAGTTATATAGACATTGGTCTGGAGTCGAGGACGAAGCGGCATGATTCGTCAGCTTAGCCGTACACATGATCGGACACACCGCCGCTTGTTGGATAGATTACTCTTCTAGTATTGGAGGACAGCCGCGCCATCTCCGGCTATCGGCAGTGTGTGAAAACACAAAGTACGATGCAATAATTCACCATCCCCACCTAATATACAACAAGGTCTTTCCACCGACATTGGCAAACATGCGCTAAATCCGGTGCATGTATACCTAGATGCTACATGTCAGAAAAGTCCAAACCCCAGTCGTCACCATCACCAACGCCCATGCCTATGTCGCCCATGTCGCCCATATCCAAGTTCATGTCTGGTAAATCTCCTATCTGCATATCACCACCTATACCACCTTGTCCAACTCCGATAGCGCTTAGATCCATACCAGCAGCTGAAAGATCCAAGTCATCCATTGTTCTCTGTAGCGCTTGCTTGTTTAAGTCGATGTCCATCCCATCTATAGCAGACATGTCACCGGTAGCTGCAGCTGCATCATTCATCGCTTTGTCGAGATCGGTAGAGAGGGACTGCGCTTGAAGGTCTACGCCAGACAGGTCGACATTGGCATTTGGAAGACCAGAAGCTTGAGAGATGGCCGAAAGATGCGACTCCACACGTCGGTGGAGGCGGACTATTGTTTCCGCCGCAAGGGGATCGGATGAAATGATTCCGGCAGCATGGTCAGATTCGAATTTGAGGGCTTCGCGCAGGTTCATCCGTGTCCGTGGTGGCGTAGGCGCAGGTATAGCACTGCCTACCCAGTCAACATTTAGGGCGCTGTTGTTGATTGTAGGTGCGCAGATGATGGATACGCCGATGTCGAGGGCTGTGGAACCGTTTCCAGCATCGGTCTGGGCTTTGATCTCATCGATGATGGCTCGAAGAGTTTTTGATGCTCCGATGAGCTTGATGCATGTGTATATCTGGCGATGCGTATAGCTTGGCGGGTTAGGCTGGAGGTCAGCTGAAGAAGCCCATTGAGTGAGCTGTTGTACGGTATATCGTAGAGAGGAATTGAGTGTGTTGTTCGTTGCACTCGTCCATTGCTCCAATTCGCCCGTAGACGAGTATACCGAGCGCTCGTAATACAGGTTCCCCTTTATAGCTTGCAGGAGCGGCTCTATATCCGTGCGGTTCGGATGGCGCTGTTTCAAGGTGCGGAAACATTTTTCGAGCCGTCCGGAGACGGCACACAAAATAGTGGAGTGCATAGCCTGTGCATCACCAGACGTAGGGGCAGAACGAATGAGCTTGGCAAATATCTGCATGATAACGTCCAGGTCTCGGTGCCCAGGCATTAATGCATGTGATGCCATCCATGTAAGGCCTCCGACAAGGGCAGGCAGTAGAAAGGTCTCATGGAGATCTGGAAAAGCAATTAGTATACGCATAAACTTGTACCAAGCTGACGCCACCTACATTCCAAACCTCCTTTGACTGAGTCCATTGACAAAACATCTGCGGAACAGGCCATGACGGTCTGACTAAAGAGTGTAGGAACTATAAGATAGAAATCCTGCGGTCGACATGATGAGAAAACTTCGTTGCTGAGACCCTCTTTATCCTTGTCATAGAGGTCTCGGAGCCAACTCCCCAGATGTTTGCCTTGCTCTTCAGTTAGCTCTCCGGGCGGTACACTACGACTACCGCGCTCGAGAAGCTGGGCGACAAAGGAGTCGTTGTTGATTCCCAAGTCATGATAGGTGAGGTCGTATCGATAGACGAAAGCGATGATCAAAACTAGTATCGCTGCAAACTCGTCATACACTGGTTGATATTCGCCTATAAGAGTCAGCAGGCTTCCCTTTCCCAAAGTAGGCTTTGGAATTTACCTTGGTCTCCCTCATACCGCCACTCATCCAAAAACTGGCAGAGAGGCCGTAAAAAGCTGACAGGTGACGTAAATTGTAGTATGACGTCGAGAACCTGCGGTTTCTTGAAAATCAGGTTACAAATGGTCTTGAGGTACATTGTCATCTGCGTCTCACAGAGATGTGATATAAACTAACGGTGTCAGCGCTGGGCGAGTACTCGAAGAGTGGATTTACCTCTGTGACAGCACCGACAATCGCCCCCGCGTTTCCATCCAGGTTCTCCAATTCGTCAATGTACATGTTGACTTTCTCAAAATTTTCTTTGCATTGGGAAAATAAATCCTGCTTGACGTACTTCGTTTCCGGCGGGCCCTGCATGGGCGTTTCTCCTAGTAGTCGCTCGACAGTGTTGATTTGGATAAGACCGTGCAGAGCACAAGCGTTGAGGAAGTCCTGGCGCACATCAGAGAGGGGGTTATTGTTGCCCATGATATCGAAGCCTTGCGAGAAGGATGGGAAGGCGTTCGGATCCACATGGCTTAGAGCTTGAGTAATGCACATCTCGGCGTTCATCGCATACATTGGAGCAGTGAGTTGGGTCAAAAGTACCGGTACTTTGTTGATAAGGAACGATTTCAAACTGAAGATTGTTTGACTTGATTCATTCCGATACATGGCATTGGCTAAAATGTCGAACGATGCAGTTATTAGATCCGTCGCCATTGTTTGGACATCCATCTAACAAAGTCAGGCTGTATCATCTAAAAGTGTGTGTGTATTACCTTATAACGCGTGTGTAGGTAATTAGTGATGGTAAAGTCATCCGTAAGGGGTCGTGCAACAACCTACTTCAGTCAATTGTCTGCACATGATTCGAAGAGTGAGGGGGGTTAGTTACCAAGGAGTTCAAGAATATATAGAGGCCAGCTTTTGTGTTAATCAAAGGGAGATCGATGACGGCCTCTAATTGCAAGGCAGCAACTTCAAGCTTCGCATTTTCGTTTGCGTCTTCGCTAGAGTCAGAGACAGTCTTGTCGTAAAGATCATGTTCTTTCTGGTTCAACTCCAGTCGATTCGCTATCTGAATCGAAGTTTGCGACAAGAACGGGATGAAATTCGACAATGCCTGCGCAAAGTGCTTGCGAAGTTCTACAAGTTTGTCAGCACTCTGTGGGTATTGGATATCGTATCCGGATAATGAAACAATAACCCACGCTTGAGCTCATGCATGTTCAACAACTGAAGAATTTTGTTATTCTCGATCTGGCCCACTACCAGCATGCCCAAAGCTTCCCGCACATTGACCGACTGTTGGTGAGGGTGCTGTTGAATGCCTGCCAACGCCTGCATCATTGAGTCGCTCGTGTGTGAGGTGACCATTGCCGACATCCAAGTAGTCACGACACAAAGAGTCCGAAATCCCTCTGCATTAGTTGCCGGCCGCTCAACACGCTCCCCTGAGAAGGCTTTGTGCAGGCGATGAAAAATAATCTCTTCCAGCTCGGATGGATTTCGCCATCTTGTAGGGTCCTTGGGATCCAGCTTGTCATATGTTGCTGCTGGGCGGTCCTTTGAGTATTGGAAAGCTGATGCAAGGACATCAGACGTATCGACCTTTTTTGAAGCCAGTAGTCGCTCAATATACACAATGACACGAGGGTCAAAGCTGTTCGCATTAGCAGACCGCGGTTTGATCAGCAGTGCTGCGATTTTCCGTCCTGGAAGAGGTGACCTGGCGTGTAGTTGAGTGGCAGCCGCGTCGAACAGGTCGGCATTGACCCTCCTTTCAAGGCATGCATCAAGGAATAGGCCCCATTCTTTGATTAAAGGATCCATCGTCCATAAGGCTGCTGTGGCCCGAAGCACGAGCCGATTGGTTGTTACGTTGAAATATTGAGGTGTGGTGGTGTATTGGGTAGAGGCAAGCTTCGTGAAGAGGTGACGGGGTTCCACCGATCTGAGCAGGGATATGTCTTGGCAGTCTAGTAGCCGGGAGCATTCGCACTGCCGTGATTCGAAATACGAACTCATCCCATGGTCTACCCCAGAGTGTTAAGATGGTAGGCTAAGGTTCTGCGGAAACAATTGACGAGGGCCGAGGCATTAATCTAGGTCTTGATGTATGACGAGGTGTCAAGAGCGCCATGGCTAACGAGGTGGTACAAAAAGGCGGGTATCCCTTGCTCATGTCGCTGTTGTGTTCATGTTTGGGCATCATTACGAGTTGATCCTCTTCTTAGCAGGAATCAGTGTTTGTAATTATGTTCTCAGTTTATATCTTCTCAGTTTACTCCGTACTAAAAGCTAAAACCTCCCTTGCGATGAAGACTAGACCAACAACCCGGTCTGGCCGATCCCCTCCAACGCCATGCGTATACGCAGAATGCCATGCTTGTTACCGTACTTGCTGAGTTCAGGTAGATGTCTCACTACCATGCTATGAAGCAGCTAATGGATACCGTATCTTGTTCAACCCAGCCTCAAGCTTCCGAACGGCTGTGTGTAGATGCCGTAGAGGGTGGTGCCCTCGGACCCAGCATCCAATCCTCCATGGCCATAAACTGGCCCCACGTGCTGTCGGCGCTCACGAGTTCCGCCTCAGAAACGTCCTGGAGCGGCTTGACAAAGGGAACTGTTTCGTGCGGGCCCATGTCGTACTGGACCTTGACACTTGCCCATCCCACACTCTTCGCCGCGAACAGGTAGTTGCGTCGCTCGCACTCATGGACAGGCCCGACTCCTTTGCGCCAGTCGTCACCAAAAAAGCCATGCAAGACGGCCTCTCTGTCCATTCCGGTGATGACAAGTCGTCGTATGTACGGAACCAGCGAGACCCAGGCAGGCATAGGCTGGATCGAGGAAGCGTTCACAGGGCCGGACCTGGGCCAGGGTAGGTTGTAGGCTGCGGGTCCGGAGGATTGGGGCCCAGTTGAATTGACAAGGGGGCTAGCTAGCCATTGGAAAGGGAGCTGGATGTTAATCAGCGCGGCGACGGCGTGCACACCTGGATTGTGTTGGGCGTGGTCCAGAAAGTAGCGTTGGCAGCTCTGGTAGGCGGGATGCCAGTCGAAGATGTCGAAATCAGGTGCGGCAGGACTTGAACTGCTCCCTGCACCATCTGGCGATTTCCCTGAGCCGGAGCCGGAGCCAGAGTTGGAGCCGCTGCCGAATTGGCCTTGTCGAGGTGTACGGATTGCTGGATATCCTCCTGGAAAGTGAGTGGTGAAGCCTGGATTGGCCATGGCGATGGCGACGGCGTCGACGCTGCAACTACTGCAGGAACAAGTGAGTCAGCTCGCCTGGTTGGCCAAGGGGGGAACTCCAGCTTATATGCACCTGCAACGCACCCACGCTGGCTCGACGGCGTGGAGACGAGTGATGAGGTAAACGACTGCAGCAACGACTAGTAGGCGACTGGTGTTTTGACTTGGGGCAGCGCGCAAGGTTGTGTATAGCAAGTAATAAGGCAAGGAATAGGCGTTGCAAGGCGCAGGTGCGGGCTGGACATGTACTGTGTAGGTAAGTAACCAGGTAGTTACAGATGCAGCGGCGCATTCAAGCTCTTATATCTTGCTCGTTGTGATGTTCATGAACGGACCAGTACAATCGGGCTAGGAGTGGCTTTCGGGCGCCTCCTACATACGACCAAGCATCGAAGCCCCCCGTGAAGCTCGCTCGATGCCAAATAATCCCTGGTGGTCATCAAGTCGAGCAAAGTCGAGGCGTCTCGGCTCGTCTTGCTCCCTGTTGCGATCGCTCCCAGGAAATTTACACAGTCGCCTGCCGGGCCAATCGAGGCCGAGGATAGCGCAGTGCTGGCGCGGCCGTGGTATGTAGGGTGGAGGAGGGTGAGCAGCAGGAGGAGAAGGATGAGGTGGAAGAGGATATGGACGGGTTGGACGAGTTGGTGGACTTGCCCAAGGCTCTGCATCTGAACAGAGTGCGGCATCATGCATTTCAGCTGCGTTGCCCCCTTGCCCCCCCCCTTCTTGAGACTGACGCGCAAGAATTCTCGGCATTCACCATCGCGGTACATGTGCTGCAAGGCTGCATGTCTACCATGTACTGTACAGTCGAGGGCTAGTGCTTGTCAGTATTCGTGCGGCGTCCATAAACATCTGGCCCGTTCATGGCGAGGACGTCGTGATTACTTCTATCATCCACACATCCACACATCCACACACACACACACGCACGCACACGCACACATCAATACATACAGACGACAGGTTACGTTGCCATGAACAACCAAAGGAACCCAAGCCCGCATCTGCAACCTGGTCAAACCCACCGAAAAAGACGCCGTCTTCACCATTGCCATCTGCACCAAGGTCATCCTCCGCAGCCAGGCCGATCAGATACGGACGCCAGCATGCAGCTCCCTCTATGTAGGGATGGCTACCCCATTGCCGCGAGCCATGTCTTGGGGAAAGGATGCCGGCAGCCAGCGCCTCTTCCAGTGCTCCTTGTCGCCGACCAACATGGCCCTCCCGCACGAACTATATTGGGGCGTTGCTATAGACTAGCCACAGGCCCATGAGCTTGAATATTGGTGTCGTGGGGTTTGTTTTTGAATATGAAACGCATTTCCTTTATTAGCAGATGGTCCAGCTCGAGTCCTCCAAACCCAAGTTACACAGCCATCCATGTATGTGGCGGCTGTCCCCTCACGGCCAACATGGGTCGTATTTTCGTATCCGGTCAGATCGATCTTTTGGCCGGGCTTGCGTCACAACTGCGTTCACGTTGGCCCGATGGTGTGGAAAGCCATCGCAGACTGCATACCATCCGAACATCTGCGACGACGTGCATCACAGCACCCTGCGGTATATCGTGTGGACAATCGCTTACCGGCACCTGGCTTGTTCCCGGCCACCCAATCATCCAGTCACCACGGCCTACTCGCTGCGAGTGCCATGAATGTTGTCCAAGGACGCCCTCGTTGACCATTACAGCGTGCCAATAGCTTGTTCATGCCGACGATACAGCTCGGCGTCTATTTGACGTCAGGGGAGGACCTGTATCAGGCAGTTGGATGGGTTCGGGAGAAATGCATGCTTTGCTGTTCCTGAACGTCCATGCAGCGTTGCCATGTAGGATACTATGATATGCTAACACGCTTACACCAACAGGCTGGCTACCGAGTGTACGTCACGTCACCTTCAGCCCTTGTATAACTATTGACGACGGGCGCAAGTAATATTGACTCGGCCCGCATGCACGGCGATGAAAAAGCATCGAGGCTGGCGATTCTCGACTTCTTGTCCAGCGATGCCAATACGCATTCGCTCAAACGAGCCGACCTCCACCTCACTTCGAGGTTGGCCTCCAACTCATTATACGACACAGCGCGCAAAGCAATCAAGAGATCACTCAAAGGGTACAGGTGGAGAGCGGACGATGACGCTATTGACGACGGTGAGATCAGAATTGGCGGTGTGTTCCATTGCAACGATCCCATAGCCAACTTGAAGAATGGCTGCTGGATAGCCCACTGACTCCTGCTCTGCTGCTGAATAACGCACTGATTCCTGCCCATCTGCAAGAGCTTCTCGACTCGGAGCCCAGGACAGCCCCAGCTGCCAGCCTGATCGGGATGCACCGCTTCGACACACGCTCCAACATGGCCGACTAGATACTGCCAGTCGCATGATACCGTTGTATGTATTGTAGAAGGCTATGCCCCTCTCGGGTGAGGCATGGGTTATGAAGCACCCGACCATCGTATCTCCCTCCGAGAAGTATTCGTGCATGCTTGGGCCGGTCGCTCGTTCGGTGGAGCATACGGAGGACAGCACCAGGAGCATGAAGAAGGCGCGGATGGCAGACAATGCGGACGTGAGCAGCACAGGCAGACGGCGGATGGGCTGGACGAGTATCTGGTCACTGTGAGCACTTCTTCCGTTTCTCTCTTTCCCTCCTGTATCTACAGAGTATTGTACAGCGCAACAACCCCCTCCCATCTCGCGTGGCCGATCCGGCTCCGGCTCCGATTTCGGCGCGGCCACGGAAAAGCAATCAAGCGTATCTTGGGTGATGGACGAGTAGATATATTGCTGTCGGCAGGAGGATGACTAAGGTTCGGGCTGGGACCCCACTCGCACGACTCACTCATTCACTCACTCACTCTCTGGCTCACTTTCTGCACAAAGGCCGGCTACAGCAAGTACGTATTTTAGATACATAGTTCCTCCATGTCGAGTGCCCGCGTGGGATGCTGAAGGCTGCCTGCGTTAGGCGGACAGGAAGAAGGAAGAATGGAAGAAAGGCCCATTGCAGCGGTTCGTAGGAATAATAAAATTGCCCTTCAGCCTCATGCACATTGCGCTTTGCACAGACATACACACACAGGTACATACACACACAGGCACACACACGCACACATGCACACACAGGCACACACAGGCACACACACGCATACACACACGCATACACACACGCACACAACCCGCGCCGTGACAAGTAACCCCGCGGAAACGTATCCCACAGTGCCCCCCCGAGAACCCCCTGCAAACACCGACGTAACAACTATGTCGCGCTAGATCCGCCGAGTTTGCCGTGACGGCACACTATGACAGTCTGCTCTCACGCGTGCCTTGGGCGCAGGCCGATGCGACGCAATGCCCATTGGCTCGCGCGTCCCTTATCAGTTCAACGTACACCATGGTTTGCGTCGCCGAAACCAAGAAGCCAGACGATTGACCAGTCGCAGCCCTGCCCCGTCTTTGCCTCCATGAGGGGCGGCAACGGGCGTGGTGTAAACGGGACAATACGGCTGCGATGTTAGGAGCGAAGTGTATATAAGGAGAGGATGTCTTCACGTCCCATAGAGTACAGCTGTGCACCTATTCCTTCGAGACTTCCTTACTCACTCACTCACTCACTCTCACTCACTCACTCACTCTCTCTCTTTCTCATAAATATTCACATATACATATTGAATTTGTATATACAGCACAATGTCTGAGCCCGAGTTTGAGCAAGCCAGGAGGGGTACCTTCCCCCCCCCCACCACCCCTCATCACGTTCAGCCAAGCTAACACCACATCGCAGAGCTCGTCTCCACCCTCGAAGCCTCTTCCCTCTTCGAAAAGAACCCCGAGTACAAGAAGGCCCTGGAGGTTGTCGCCATCCCCGAACGCGTCATTCAGTTCCGTGTGGTCTGGGAGGACGACAAAGGCCAATGCCAGGTCAACAAGGGATACCGCGTGCAATTTAACTCTGCTCTCGGTCCCTACAAGGGCGGTCTCCGCTTCCACCCAACTGTCAACCTGTCCATTCTCAAGTTTTTGGGCTTCGAGCAGATCTTCAAGAATGCTCTGACCGGCCGTAAGTTGATCTTCCACACGGTCACGCGACCACGCCATTACGACAATGTGCGACATGGAGGCTGACGATAGTACAGTGCAGATGGGCGGTGGAAAGGGAGGAGCCGACTTCGACCCCAAGGGCAAGTCTGACAATGAAATCCGCAAGTTCTGCGTCTCCTTCATGCGCGAGCTCTCGAAGCACATCGGTGCTGACACCGACGTTCCCGCCGGCGACATTGGCGTCTCCCCTCGCGAGATCGGCTGGATGTTTGGCACCTACCGCGCCATCCGAAACCAGTGGGAGGGTGTGTTGACTGGCAAGGGCGGATCATGGGGGGGATCTCTCATCCGCCCAGAGGCCACTGGATACGGTCTCGTCTACTACGTTGAACACATGATCAACTACGCTTCCGGTGGGAAGGAGAGCTTTGCTGGAAAGCGGGTTGCCATCTCCGGATCTGGCAACGTTGCTCAGTACGCAGCCCTCAAGGTGATTGAGCTCGGTGGCACCGTGGTCAGTTTGAGCGACAGCAAGGGCTCGCTCATTGCTTCCGGAGACAAGGGCTTCACGCCCGAGGACATCAACAAGATTGCCCAACTCAAAGTGGAACGCAAGGCCTTGACTGCCTTGGAAGGCCACTCGTACGCCTACCACGAGGGTGCCCGCCCCTGGACTCTCGTCGGCAAGGTCGACGTTGCCCTCCCCTCAGCGACCCAGAATGAAGTCTCCGAAGACGAGGCCAAGGCTCTCATCGACGCAGGTGCCAAGTTCATCGCCGAAGGCTCCAACATGGGTTGCACACAGGAAGCCATCGACGTCTTCGAAGCTCACCGCAGGGAAAACGCCGGAAACGCCATCTGGTACGCCCCTGGCAAGGCTGCCAACGCTGGCGGTGTAGCAGTCTCTGGTCTCGAGATGGCCCAAAACTCCCAACGCATCAAGTGGACTTCCGAGGAGGTCGACGAGAAGCTCAAGGGCATCATGAAGAACTGCTTCGAGAACTGCCTGGAGACTGCCAAGGAATATGTTACGCCCAAGGAGGCTGAGTTCCCCAGCTTGGTTGCCGGCGCCAATGTTGCTGGCTTCAAGAAGGTCGCTGCTGCCATGAAGGACCAGGGCGACTGGTGGTGAGCAGCTCGAGGCAGCTCAGAATCATCCTTTACATGTATAGCTAAGGCGCAGGAGTTGGGGCGGATTTGGGCAAATACCTCACCCCTTTTTTATTTTTTCCCCCAAGGAGGTCAGGAACTGCCTTGTATATATTTTTAAGATACCTCATGAATTCACGTTTTGACGACATGACAAATAATTCTCCTGCCTTTTGCTTTGAATGTAGATAATTACGGAGTACGGAAATACTGTCCCCGTTTAATTAGTTTCTGTCTTATTTGTCCCTCCTCCTCTCAATTATTACCTAACCGAATCCTTCTTCCAACAACCACCAACCAGGCCCCCTCATGCTATATATTCACCAGCCCACAGAACACACATGTCAACACACATGTCAACACACATTTCAACATGGATAGATAGATATCTAACTTAGGCAAGTAGGTAGGTATGAACACCACTTAGCAAAACCATGTAGAATTGATTCAGGTACTCCGTATACAATACAACACCAATTTCATCAGTAGTTAGATAGGATGGATTCCCTTCGTATTGCATGTACATAGTACTTACAACTAGGCAGATACGCATGTGTATTTTGGGTAGATACTGCTTTCACCTTATTGTGCCTAGTGGGTTGGGCATACAGCACTTCCCTCCTTTCCCTTGACTAAAGTTGCGAGCTGTGTGCCCATTCAGGCAGAATGTATGTTGGGTTCTTCTCTCTGCCTATGGATTTGAATTGGCATTACGTAGAGCCACACTCTAAGCAAGGGTGGGGGTACACGTACAGACGTAAAGTGATAGTCAAATAAAGCAGACGTCAATCTCTCGCTCTCGTAATGTTGCCTTGTCAGATTGTTTAGTCTATCTATCCACATCACACATTAATGCATACAGCGTTGTAGGCACGGCGACACGGTGGCACATAGGCAAGTAACGGTGGTAAGGCTAGTATTTTTCAGCGACCTCGGCACGAACGAATCATCGCCTTAGCCGACCCGATACCACCCATCCACTCACCATCATCCTTCCCGCCTTAAGTTGCACCAACAAAACCAAAAATCAAGAGCCAAAAAACCATCTCACGTGGGGCTCGAACCCACAGCCTTCAGATTTCACACCTCCATAAGAGTTAGAAGTCTGACCTAATAGTTCATTAGTTGTTGGCTTTATTTTGCCTGAGCGTGACTGGTGACTTACGCGCTACCATTGCGCCAGTGAGACGTCCAAACTTCAATACAGAACAAATCCCGATTGTAGAGAATTTCGCGCTTAAAACATACATATAGTCAAGTTAATAAGGGAGGGATAGATTATGCATGTGTTCATGGGTTCTGGTTTTGGAATGAGGGGTATTTTGGGTGCCTGCAAGGGTTCGTGAGGTTTGACTGGTTTGGTGGAACACGTCATACGTCGGGTGCCGATGTTTGGGGCGAATAGGGATAGAGTGACACTGTGATAAGAATAGGTATATGTGGAGCCTTGAAAGATAAGGGAGCTTCATTAAATGTTCTGATAACTATTAAACTGAAGGGAAAGGTTTTGAGGGGTGGTAATTTCATCCTCATTACTGGTGTTCGTATGAATATCTTTGAAAGAGCAGGTGTCTAGCAAACATGATGACGCTATTTAGAGACACTATATAGATGCTCCTAATCTATCGTTGCCTTTTCTACTACATATACAACGCTTTTCATTTTCGACTCAGGTTTCCTCATGATTTTAGGTTACATGTCTCATTTTTTCTCAGCACAATGGTGTAAGGACATGGTAAGTTTGAAATATCGTGGTGGGCAGAATGTGGTGCGATGACATGTGCAGAACAACACTGCAAGATAATAGATGAGGATGATCACTATGTCGAGTAGACTTGAAGTAAAGCGTGCATTCATGACACAAATACGAAAGAACACACACTAGATAAGTAAACGGGCAAAGCACATCTACAGACGCACCAATACTTTTTCATTGCTTTTCTGTCGTAGTCAATCCGGCCTTTTCACAAGCAACAGACACGACCAAAATAGATAGAATACATGACGAAATCTGCCGAGAAACAGAAGCTATTCAAATAACTGTTGTGGCCGTCATCGACCATCACGTGAGTCAGCCTGGAAGCAACCAGGAGATATCCCCAAACTTCGAAAGCAAGATACCTCTCGGCAACTTTTGCAAAGGCGATTATAAAAAGAGAAAGGGTACCCTGACAAAGTTAATGGGTGGAAACAAAGTATAACGCCATGGTCGTACATGATGGGGATGAAAAGTCGCAGTGCCAGACCAACCTAAACACCTCACACATCAAACAGCAAAACAGGATATTCGTTACAAGCGCTCGCGCTGTTGAATTCGCTCTATGCGATCAGCAAGCGGTCGTCGCAAGCCTACCGAGGCCCAAAAATCGTCTCCAATGTCGTCTCGTCGTGCCAGGCGTTCTAACAGAGCACGGGCATCGCGAAGCTCTTGGTCGAGTGGTAACTCTTCGTCTGTGATGTTGCGCTCCTCTCCAGATCCGTCCAGCTGATCGTCAGCAGGCCTCTGCATGTGGCTCTCTGGTTCGCGGACAATCACCTCTCCGTAGAAGCTTCTTACATTTGCTGTGGATTCTCGCACCTGGTCGCGGATCCGACGTGAGTAGCGATAAGGGTTGCGCATTGCACTGCTCCTGATACCAGACCTCGAGTGGAAAGGATGAGACGAAGCTGAGGGCGCCTCGGCGTTGTCCTCTTCGGCTTCGGTATCCGACGCGCTGTCGTCCTCGGACGTGTCGCAGATGCCAGCGAACTGGTTGAAAGAGAACGAATGACGCCGAGATGGGACAGTCAGATGTGTGCGAGAAGACGATGCCGAGTTCGAGTTGGAGCTTCCAGACCTCGAGCTGGAGTGCGAGTTCGAGAACGAGGCTGAAGCGGCAGCAGAGGCAAAGGACGAGTCTGCGGTGGGTGGGAGAGGGTCGGGAGCTACACTGCTAAGCATGGGCTCCCAATGATCAGCCACGGGGCTGAGGCTGCGGTCACGGTCACCGAGTCCATCGACCGTGGAAGCCGGGCTCCAGGATTCGCGCAGAGAGCTCGACGGCAGGGGGCCATCGGCAATGTTGCGGCGACCCATCCTGCGGAGCGGGGGAAAGCCGACGGCATTGTCGCCGCTAGCATCGTCGCCGTCATCGTGGAGTTCTGCGCGGTGGGCAGCAGCGTGTTCTCTCATATGGCGCAGCATTTCACCGCTGAGGGGTGTTCTCTCGCGGAGGCTATCCCATGGCGACCGGCTACGATAGGATGAGCGGTCGCGGATGCCGATGTCGATGTCACTGTCGATGTCGTGGGCGGAGTCGTGTCGTGTAACGCGCGAGGCAGCGGCGGGCGCAAAGTTGGGCGTCAGGGCGGGGAGCGAGCGGCGATCATCAAAAGACAGTCCGCGGGGAGAATCCGTGGTCAAGCGAAAGAGGTTCCGCGACGCGCTGCCTTCGTCTGCGGATGGCCTGGGCACGTGTGTCGATGGGTCAAGGGGCGCGCCCAAGTAGTTGCGCAGCTCCGGGACAGGTGGCGGAGGCAGGCGTGGGCGCAGGCGCGGGCGAGAGCTCGAGGATCGCGACGGCGGGACAGAAGAAGAAGAAGCAGAGGAAGACGCGAACTCGTGACCTGGAGCCCACGACAGCGGCAGCGCATACTCGGGAGGAGCATGGCGCATGGGCGTGTCCCGCCGCCGCCTGATGGGGCTGCGCGCACTGGCGGTCCGGTCCTTTGCCTTTTCTGCGTCGGGGGACGGCGCACGCCAGACTGGAAGACCCATCGTGCAGGCGGGAAGGGAATGAGCGGAGAGGGGGAGGGAGAGGGGAGATGGGAGATGGGATGATGAGGCGATGAGGGGAGTGGTGTTGATGCGAATGTCTGGGGGGGTGGAGTTTGGGGGGCCGGTGCGAAGCGAGCAGGGGCCCTGCGCGGCAAAGAGTTGAGTGAGGCTGGGCTAGGCAACGGGGACAACAGAATGGAGAGAATGGTAGATGGACTGATCAACAATGGGTGGAGGATGGTGGACGGTGGACGGTAGATGATATAGATGGACAACAGACCCCCAAGATGGTACTTGTAGTTGATAATACGAATGAATATCACACAATTGCGCCGTGTGAGCTCGACGCCAAACACGCTCCCGCGGCTGCGCGTAATCGTTGCTGCCAAGCCTTCTTCTGCCGTTTTGGGTTAGCGCCCGTTCATCCACCTCACTTTTCATCCAACTAACCCTTCGACTCACCACCCGTCTGCAGGAACATCGTGACTGTCCGTTTCAAACACCATTCCTTCGTTATCTTGCGTCCATTCATGTTGCTTGGGAAACGTGCGATCTGGTCATGATCCAGCCAGGCCTCGGGCGGATTAGCCGGCTCCTCAAAAATGTGGACTTCCCTTGGAAAGCCATACACGTCGCTGGCACTAATGGCAAAGGCTCCACCTGTGCCGCTGCCTCTGCCTTGTTGACGCGCAGAATCATCCGCAACGGCCGCTTCACGTCCCCTCATCTCGTGAACAGGTACGCCTAGTCACGTGTTCATACCCTCACCGCTGACCTGCACCAGATGGGACTGCATAGAGTTGAACGGAACGCCCGTCTCGGAAAAGGAATTCCGCCGCGTCGAAAACCATTTCATCCAGCTCAACCAGAGAGAAGGTATCGGCGCTTCTGAATTCGAACTTCTCACTGCCACCGCTTTCCAAATCTTCAACGACAACAACGTGCGTGTAGGCGTTGTCGAAGTTGGCATGGGCGGCAAACTCGATGCCACCAACATCCTCAATAACCAAGTCGTATCCGTCATCACCAAAATTGCCTACGATCACGAATCGTATTTAGGAGATACCCTTGAAGACATCGCGCTGCACAAAGCAGGCATCTTGAGACCCAATGTCCCCTATATTATCAATCCTGTCAATGAATGGAACATTCACGACCTCATCGATAAACACGCCAAAAAAATCGGGGCCGGACCACGTATTCTCCCCGACACGCCATCATTGCGGGAGACTTTGTTCAACCGGAAGGACTGGTTAAAACTCGCAGCACCCCTGCTTCCTTTCCAGCGTGACAACGTAGTGTTAGGATACCTCGCCTTTGGGGAGGCGCTCAAAAGTCTTAACGAAAGTGATCTTAGATCCAGCCGTCTTCTGCTTGGATTGAGAACCAAAAAGTTCCCCGGCCGCCTCCAATTGCTGACTTGTCCTCCTGTCTTCGCTACCACTGGGCGGCGTCGCTCCTTCGCTGTGGATGGTGCACACAATCATGATGCAGCAAAGGAATTGGCGAAGTGGGTTTCCAAGAATATGAGACCAGCACCTAGAAATAGGAGATCGCAACGCCCCGTTACTTGGGTACTTGCTATGACTGAAGGCAAAGATGCGCGCAAGTATCTTGAAACAATCCTCTTGCCTGGGGACAACGTCGTCACCACCACCTTTGAGCCTGTTGATGGCATGCCGTGGATCAAGCCCATGGATCCCGAAGAGCTGAAAAAAATTGCCCAAGACGTTCAGCCTGGTATCACCGGCATACACCTCCCGCTTCGGGGAACCTTCCGAGCTTTAGCCACGGCCAAGTACCTTGCCGGACATGATGATCCAATCGTCTTAACAGGTAGCTTGTATTTGGTCGGCGATTTTATGCGCTTAAAAAAGCATTACGAAGATGACCCCAAATGTTTGAATATGGCGTTTATAGACAGGCAAGAGCGAGACCGAGTGAACAATTTGCTCAGCGAGGCTGCCCACACCCTGTCCGAAGACATGGAGCCGACCGAAGCCATGGAACCAACCGAAGACATGGAGCTAGATTCAAGCACAGCCGATGAAGAGGCCGAAAAGCGAAAGCTAGAAGAAGAGATTGAAAATCTGGATCGCGAGCTGCGTGCTCTCGAAATAGAAGAAACGCGTCTCCAACGTACACAATCTTTGTCGTTTGATAAACCTGGATCAGATGCTCTAAGTAAATATTTTTCTCCCTCTACTTCCCTCCCCGGAAATGACAATGGTACCGTGTCAACCAAAGCAGAGGTTTACAAAGAATCTGAAGACGTACGAACGCAATCACACACACGAACTCAACCAGGCCAACTTTCTCCCTCGTTCTATGCCGAGGACCCTCTTACAGACCACGAACTTCGCTCAATTATCCGAAAACACAAGGTCTCCTCAGGTGACAATCCCAGACTTAGACGTCTATATCTGGGGAGTATTGGATGCAGCCAATACCAGGACCCCGGGTTTACACGGCCCAGCCAAGATATATCGGATGACAAACCTCATCCACGTCGCCCAACAGTCTCTGAGGATGGACAGATGCGTCCGTCAAAAATACAACCTGATGGTACCGGAGGTGACGAGCAGCCTATCAGGGAATCTCCCAAAGCCGTATACATACGGAAACACATCGCCGGACCTGGGAAAGACGGCTATGTGAGTGAAGACGATGGGCGGAAGTGGGATTAGTACGAAGCTTCAACACAGAATCGAATTCCTCTTTTGTGAAGGCTTATATAACATGTTCGATATAGACTGTACGATAGATTTGCTGGAGAGAAATGCAGATGTTCATGGAAAGGAGCGCATCATCATCATAGCGAGTTTCTTAACCAACCCTACCCTTAGATGGGCACAATATTCATTCGATGTACGTAGGGATTAGAATCCATCGGAGGCACATTTACCTCCGACGCGAAGACTGTAGACTAAACTTCCAAATTTGCTGTCAACCCCGTTTCTCACCCGTCACTCCTATTTTATTCTCGCCCAATGTTTTCATTGTGACAACAATGGCCCGAAACACTGCTTCAAAAGGAGAGCAGATCTGTGCCGATATTTACACACGGCTAGGGTGTCCTGCGGTCAGATCCTTGATAAACGAGCATTTGCAGGGATTGAGTACCGGTCAGCATGCCGTTTCGGTCGGAATATTGATGCAAGAGGCCAGGACATAGGCGGGAAGCACCGCATGCCCATTTGGACTCCAGGAAAGCGTCGTTCTATCTCTAATCGGTACTTGACTTCGGGTCTTTTTTTTGAGACCACAATTGTCGGTACGGATGCCATGCAAACAGGGGAGCACAGGAGTCAGTGATGGATATATAAGGATGCGATCCACGCATGGCCGATTGAAACTATGAGTCTCTACTCTCTGTAGTTCATTCGTTTTACTCTGAGGTAGATAACGTCGTCATGTTATTCCCCCTTGTCTTCACCACCCTGCTCGGGCTCGCTACGGCACAAACGAACACCGACTCGCTAATCGTAACGAAAGTTCCAGATTTCGTTCGTCCCTACGTCGTTCGGGCGTATGCCCTAGATGGCGTTCGTATTGGATCTCAGATCTTCCGGTTCCCAGTCACTGGACCGAGTTCAGACAATGCCTTCACCTTGATCAGTACCGCCGCGCCAGCCAGCTCGGATCTCGGCGTACTCCCTCACGTATGGAATCGATTTCTAAACCCTCGGACAAGACACATTCTAACATGAACTTCAGATCCACCAAGTCCACTACGAAAACTTCTACTGTCTCCGCGGCCGCTTCGCTTTATGGGCCTCCAAAAACAATGCCACAAGCGGCCGCATCCTCACCGTAGGCGACTACGGCGCAGTCCCAGAAAACACAACGCACACGTTCCAAATCCTCGACCCCTTCACCGAAATGGTCGGTGTAATCCAACCCGGTGGCTTCGAACAATTGTTCTACTACCTTGCGTCGGCGAACTACTCGTCTACAAACAACGCACCATTTCCACAGGGAAACTTTTCGTCGCCGGGAGGCGACCCGGAGACTATCAGTAAGCTCATGCAGTTCGATGTGCATGCACAGTTGGGTTTCAACCCGGACTTTGGCTTCGATGCGAGCGGGACGACGGGTTCTGAGGGGCAGAGGGTGTGGCATAGTGGGGCCAATGCACTGGCTACGGATAATGAGACGCCTTTCTTCGTTGCGAAGGGTTATGGGCCGAAATATCTTGCGTCTACTTCCTCCAAGACCTACCTCATCGTTGAGCCGTTCATCACGACTACGCAGTCTGCAGGTAGTTTTACGCAAGGTACGATTACACTTCAGCAGCAAGCTGCTTCTGGAACTCCGGATGAGTACTCTTTGCCGGGGCATACGGCTTTGGAAGTTGTCGATGGGGTTGTGGGGGTTAGTGTTGGGGGGTTTGGGGAGAAGGTTACGCTGGCTGTTGGGGATGTGTTGTTTGTGCCGGCCAATACGAAGTTTAGCTTTTGGGGCGAGGCGGCGTATAGTAAGGTGCTTGCTGTGGGGCAGGGCAAAGATACGCTGCAGAGTCGGTTGATTGAGGGTGCTGCTGCTTATGGGAGTGTTATTTGGCCGGAGGCATAGATGTTGTTTGGGTGTGGGTGATGTAAAGGGGGCACTCTTTGTATTAAAATCTGTGGGAATAGTCCAACATCAGACATAACTATATGTTTCTCCTTGTACGGAGTACGATAATCTAATCGTAACATACATGTTCATCTAGATTTTCCTTGCCCCACTCCACCTCAATTATTCAATCGAAAATCTTCTAATCAACAAATACTAATCTCCACGCATAAATATTAATCTCCCCGCATGTGAAGAGTTCACTTACCCTTTCTAATATACATTCTATTGAAATCCAGCAAACTTTACAGAGTAATAGATCTAAAAATCTTTTCTTTCTAAAAGAAAATCTAAAGCTAAAATTACACGATACATGCATACATGTTGCTGTCGGCATTCAAAACGATCTGGAATATTTCCGCCCATGGACTTGTTACGTCACCGATTGTGGGGAAGAGGTGGGTGGGTGGCTGGGTACTGTGGATGTGGGGTTGTAATTCACGTAGCGAAGAACATGAGGGGGTATTTGTGCAGGGCTTTGAAACGAAGCCGGTTGCACGAACCTTTCATATCAGTTAACCGAACAAAACCTCCGTTCAATATCCGATCCTCTATTTTTGAAAAGGACTCGTATTCCAGTGAGGATTTATATCATGGCGACTCTCGATCCTGCGCCCCCCACGAGGCCGTTGAACGTGCAAGAGCAGGATTTAGCGGGGAAGAATGCTCTAGTGACGTACGTTGCTTTCTATGCTATATAAACCCTTTACGTCCAAAGAGAGATACCTCAAAGGAGGGAATGATAGAGGTGACGTGATGTGATGCGATATAATATACATTTCCTAGATTCCGCACGCAAAAAACATTGAAGCTTGACTCGCAGCTTCAAAGCCAAACTTTAGCTTACCGTTTTCCCCCTTAGAGGAGCAACCAAAGGTATCGGTCGTGCCATATCAATCGAGCTTGCAAGCCGCGGTGCTTCGATCCTCGGAACATACTCTTCCCCCGAATCAGCACACCACTTCGACACCCTCACACATACCATAAGCACTCTCTACTCGCCGTCTTCTCCATCCATAACTTCCGAGCATGCATCGATGCAATCGCGTCCAAAGCTCGTTGGTATCGCCGGCGACATCAGTAATCCCGCTTCTTCTGTTTCACTCACCCTTGACGCTATCCAGAGACACTTTGATGGCCATATCGACATCGTAGTGTTCAATGCCGCCGTAATGGGGCTCGCAAAGATGGGTGATGGGACTACGACGGAGTCGTTTCTAGATGCTGCGTTGGCGGGAAACATCAAGTTTCCTGTCCTTTTGATGGAGGGACTCGTGGCATCCAACATGATTAGGAAAAACGGGAGAGTAGTAGCTGTTAGTAGTGAAGGTGTGAGAGCAAAAAGGCCGGCAGGCGGGTAAGATACCCCCCACTGTCAACGATACTGTTTGTTGACCAGGTGAAGGGCTGTGTACGCAGCTACAAAGGCTTCTCTCGAATGCTTGATGAGGTAGGATGACAGACCGCTCTTTCCACTGTTATCGTTGCTTACGATTGGTAGGAAATGGGCAGACGAGCTGGGTACTTATGCGGGCATGGAAGGTACAACCTTCAACTCAGTGAGTGTGGGCTTCACCAAGACCGAAGCGTATCGTAGGATTCCAACCGAGATTCGAGACAAGCTTACTGCTGCTGATGCTGGGGAGGTTGCGGTTGGCAATCGAATCGGCGAAGTCGAAGACGTGGCAGGTGTGGTCGGTTTGCTGGTCAGTGATAAGGCAAGGGTAAGCGGGCGACCAGTAACTACTTAAGTACTTGATTGATACCAAGGCTGACGGGTATTATCTAGTGGATTAGTGGAAGTGTGGTTGATGCATCGGGTGGAAAAGCAAAGGTCATATAGGACTTGCCGTGTTAACAACGGCTTCAAAAGATGGCATAACGCAAAGAGAGAAGGACAGTGAAGTCCGAAGGAAGATTTTTTCATGTTCATAGGAATACTAGTAGTCATGATCTTAACCATGATCCATGCATTAAGAGTAGATATTCCGATCGCTATCGCTGGTCGGGTGAATCGGAATGGAGGATACCCCGCCATCATCTCCGAATATTGTAAGGCAACATGTCGATAGTGCAATGGAAGCCTGATCGAGGTGTCGAATACTTCCGTCCATATATTGCTGGGGATTTGCCGATAGATCTCGGATGTACTCCGTACGCCTTGGCTAATGTTCAGTACCAGGCTCGGGTAAAGGTTGAAGTTCCTTATGGCTGGGCAATGTCGGTGCGTAAGAAGATTTCGATGTTGACGTTTATACAAACGGACGTTTAAGGTATTGTACGGCGTGCAAAGATGAAACGATGGCGCTTATTATGGGCTGTGGTGTATTCGAGGACGTTGGGTGGTGGCGGAGCATCTTGAAACATTGTTCCATGGCTTTGAGAGGTTATTACACTTCAGCTATTCCGAAGGAGCGCACGTGGTGTTATAATATCGAGCATTCTAATGAAATGTTTCGAGGCAGCCCCGCAGTGTGTTTCACACATGCTGATAAGCTGCGAGGTATATCGACAAGTACAGAGTGACCTTCTAGCTGCATCACGTACCCAGATGACTTTGATATCGATGCAGCAAAACGGTCTCATGGCTCCGAAATGAGATAGTACCCTGTGATGGTGTTATCGTATCGTCAGCTTCCCGTCAACGCTCTCCAAGCTCCGGTAGAGCGGGGTGGAATTTCTCCTTGAAATATGTCAAGTTTGAAAGATACATTGGTTGTATGTACGGAGTATACGGTGGTCGCGCTGCTGCCGGTTAAATGTAACAGTATGGATAAACGCAGAGTGCACGGCAAGACTGGAGAAAGCACTCTGGACATGTTTCAACGTCTATGCAGTGTTGGCAGTGAAGAACAGAAGTGTACAGAGTATGGAGCATTCTGGCGATGGGTGACGGAAGTGGGGAGGTGGGTTGTCATGGCTCGGTAGGGCTGAGAATCGCGAATGAAACACTTTGTGCCAACCCACTTGGTAGCACAAGCTTTCTTGCACAAGCAGCTCTTCCACCAATTCCCATGCGGCAGATGGACATCAGACCATACCAGAGGGCTCGTCCTGCTCCTCCGCCGGGACGCCGCTGGTCTCGAATACCCGCGGAGGCCAATCAACCTGAGGCACCCTGGCGAAGTCGGTTTCCAGCCCGATCCTGGAGTGAGCTGGATTTCATCTGTAGAAGCGTATTCAGGGCAGAGAATCCGATAAAGCGTAACGGGAACGTCGAAAGAGACTTGGGCGGCCCCAATGTCCACCAATCCCGCCATGGTCGTCGTCGAGGGCCCGGATCCAAGCCAGATGCCGACGTCCACCATGGCGGTGCGTTCGCAGCCGTCGAGCAATCCTCCTTGGCAGCAAAAGCCGACGGACAGCATGATTGGTGCGTAATTAATTCCAGCGGCCGGATAAATTGACACGACGTAACCCCAGTTTTCTGGGGCGAAGCTTGTCCCGCCCGCATTACATGGAGAGGCCCAAGATGCTGACCCTAGCAGCTTTCCGAACGGCATATTCAGAGTCCAGCCATACGACGGCTTCGAGACTGAAAAGCGCGCAGGATCGTGTGGCCATTTGGGTATCCCGTATGGCACGACATGGTACCAGCCTCCAGACACTCTCTGATCACCGTGGCTCCGTTCTATAACTCTAGCCGTCCATTGTGCTTCACGCATACTGCCTCTCCTCACAAGTAGTCCTCCACGGTCATATAACGGAGATGGTAGAGACGCTTCCCGACACTTGCCAGCAGAATACCTCCCGTCGCATCCGCACCGAGATCCAGCTTCGCATCAACGGCTTCAACAGCTACGGCTAAGCCTCCGGCTCTGCGCACACCTACGCGCACACCACCCAGCTAGATACAGACCAACCGCTCCGCCGCGCGTTTGATGGCCACCATGATCCAGGCCGAAAGCGTGACGACGGCGCACCTCAGGGCCGGCGGCGTCATCGACGTCGCCGAGACCCCCAATGTCGACCAGCCGGCGCTCCTGTTCCTCCACGGCGACGGCGAGGACGAGATCGTGGCCGTGTTTGCGGATGTGTTGGGCCAGCCGTGGGCGTCGGCCGCCTCGCTGGACCAAGCAACCACCCGGACGACGCCTGGCTCGACCATATTGGGCTTGCGCAACAGGCCGGCGGGAGCGCAGTGGGATTGGGATGCCTGGGACCGCTCGAGGATGGTGATCAACACGCACTGCGTCGACGGTCCGCACCCGCGCGACGACAGCATCACAGAGCAGTGCGACTACGAATACCTCTACACCAAATCGCCATTCTTCCGACGAGACGTGGCGCGCTTCCTGTCCTTCATCCTAGGCCAGATCAGCCCCCATCGAGACCTCGCGAAAAAGGCGCGCACGACGCTGATATCAACCACCTTCCCCGACGTACACGCCGCACTCCCCAACCTAGACATCCTGTCGGTGGGCGCCGATGCAATAGAGATCCGCGTGGATTTGCTAGAGGAGCCCCTGCCGGACGGAAGCGTCAGCAAGATACCTAGCCTGAAGTACGTGGGCGAACAACTAATGATCCTGCGGCAGCGGACAGAGCTGCCAATAATCTACACGACGAGATGCACAAAGGAGAACGGCCGGTTTCCCATGAACGATCCCAGTCTCTTCTACAAATATCTGACACGCGCTATACAGTGGGGTTGCGAGTATATTGATGTGGAGCTGTGGCTGCCCGAGGACATCCGACGCAGGCTGGCCGAGAAGAAAGGGTGCAGCAAGATCATTTCCGCCTTCCACGACTTTTCCGGCACTTTCAAGTGGACATCACCAGAGACGCAGACGCTGTTTGAACGAGGGGCTGTGTACGGGGACGTGGTCAAGATGTACGTGCTCGTTAGTACCATGCAAGAGAACATGGAACTAGAGTACTTCCGGTCCATTATCCAAACAAAGTACCCTCACCCGCCCTTCTCAGGCCTCAATATGGGACCTACCGGGCAGCTGACCAGGACATTGAACAAAATATTTACCCCCATTACTCACCCGTTGCTACCCATGATAGCAGCGCCTGGCCAATTAAGCGCAGCCGAGATTAATTCGGCACTTCACAGTATGGGGCAAATGCCTAAACTGGACATTTATGGTATTGGCAGCTTCAGGTCCACATCGCAGGCCATGTTCTTTGAAAAGTGTTTCAACGAGCTTAGCTTACCGCACCAGTTCATGTTCGCCGAGCGCGCGCCAAAGGCATCGATAGAGAACATCTTGCGACGACCAAAGTTTGGAGGCGCCTACATCAACCCGCCTCTGGTAGCAGCGTCGGCACCCTACCTGCCAGCCCTGTCGAATTCGGCGCGCGCAATTGGACAGATTGACACGGTGCTGGTGCGATCGGAAAACGGACAGCCAGTCTTCATTGGCGATAATGCGACTTGGAAGGGGATTCGAGCGACACTTACCCGCGACTTTGTGCCATCGGCGTACAGCGGGCGCGCGGCCTTGCTGCTGGCCAATTCGGAAGCAGACGCCTCAGCGTCCATTTTTGCATTGAAGAGTCTGGGGATAGGGCCCGTCTACACCATCGGCTTCAAGGCGCATGGACTGCTGTCAGCCGAGGTTGACCCGGTGCGGTCAGTAGAGGATGTGAAGCGACTGGAGCAGCCGTTTGTCATCATCTCTGCACTACCGGCAGAGAAGTCGCTTCTGGTAGTGCCGCTGCTGAAGCACTATAGGGTAGATGGGAGGAATGGCAGCAATGGGCATGTGGCGGGGGGCAAGTCCTCGGGCAAGTCCTCGGGCAAGGTGTTTGTCGACTTGGCAAGCGGACCGCGGAAGGCTGACCCGCTCGCCATCGCTGCCACGGCGGGATGGACGGTGTATGGAATTGCAGACGTCTCAGCGTGGACAACGGTAGAAACGATTCGTTTGCTGGAGGGGCAAAACGTGTGTTATGACTTTGTACGGTTAGCGTCTGGTCGCATGTTCTAGATACGAATCACTCGCCTTGCTTGCTTGATTGCAGTTGGAGACAATTTCGCAGATTCCGTATGCGTGCATCTCATCTCCTGGGCGGTTGCTGACGGGGCTGGTTGCAGTGTTCGAGCGAGCGAGCGAGCGGGATGGGGACAATGAGATTGTTATGTCCTTGAATGAAATTGGTAGGATGGATTCTGACTGACGGCGAAGCAAAGGATGCGGCACCCAGGGTTCGAGCAGGCCGATTCAAGAGTTGCTTGCATGCCGGCGAGGGAGGTTTTGAAGGGGAGTGGCACGACTCGACCTTGCACGAAGCTAAAACCCACCCGCAGCCTTCGCCATGGCCTCAGTGGGGTGATGGATAGTCGGGCTGATTGGCCTTTTGGGGGGCAGAGAAGCTACAAGCGAAGCGCTGCGAGGGGGGGTCACGGCGTGTACTACTGGTATGTAGGGCACAGCATGAGGGAAGCTCCTTCATACATACAGCCCTGAACGGCGGCTATCTACCTACGAAGTATGGAGTAGTCTGGAGTAGTCTGGAGTAGTACGGAGTAGTACGGAGTACTGTGTAATAGCATCTAATACCAGGAGGTCAGGCCAACTCGCAGTAAGAGTACAATACCACAATACCACAATACCACAATACATACATACATACAAACGGCCGGGGGGGAGGGGAGCACAACACTTCATTTTGGCGATCAGGGCTCCTGGGACCGGTTATCATGCGGCCGTGGGTGCATTACCGGGTTCAGAATGCCGCACTACAAGGGCCAACAGGTGCTGTGCGCTCGCTTGGCCGCCCTACCCCAGATTCGAAGCTGTCTAGAAGACATGTTCCGACGGCCATGTCGCGAACGGTTAGACAAGCAATATAAAGCGAGCGAGGTGCAAATTGCAGCGGATGGCGAAGTTGAGAGCAGCAGGGAGCCAAGGACCAGGACCTCGCAGCCACCCACCCTCCATCAGCTTACCGAGGCTCACCTGGTAGCATCATCATCACCATCACCTGCATCGGGACCTGCACCCACACGCAGCGATGCATCGCGGCGCTAACACGGTGTTGTCGACATGCCGCCTCCGCACCCTAGGCAGGCAGATGGCCCCATTGCCTCTCGATACATACAGCAGCAGGGCTAGGCAGAGGCCAGGAGGGGGGGAGAAGAAGGTCGTCGCGCCAGGATTCTCTGGATGCTGCCGCCAACAGATAGCCCGAGCCGGTCATGTGGTCTGGCAGCTTTTGCTCCCTTTCCATACTCCGTACAGCGTGCCACCATGTCGCGGAGCAGGACTGAATCGTATTGACGCCCGCACTCCCGCTGCAGCCCTGGTCGTCCGTCGTCCGTCGTGCCCACCGTGCTCACTGCGTCCACTACGTCCACTACGTCCACCGCGCGCCCACCACCTCCTACCCTACCCCCCCTGGCAGGTTCCCCACTGCCTGTGCGGACGCCAGAGGCCTTAATTTGGACCTCCATCTGACGCTGTGCATTTCCTGTCATTCTGATCTTGACGTCGGGGCCTGCCTTGTCTTTTCACTGCGTCACGTCCCGCCAGACATGCGGCTTGTCTTCTGCCCTTCGTCTTCCGAATGTCCACCGAGGTCGAACACTCCACCGCCATCGCCATGTCGAGGCCGCAGATAGGAATCGACCGTCTGCCCACGAGGCGCGCCTCCAACGAGCCGCGCGAGGCCATGAATTGCAAGAGTTGCCGCAAGCGCAAGGCATGTAGCGCCGGTCCACCGCGAACGAGACGTCGAGCAGTGCTGACCGTTGTCCAGATCAAGTGCAATCGGACTCGCCCGACTTGTGAAGCATGCCAGGTCTTCAATTGTCCATGTATCTACGGTATGGCTTGCCCTCGTCCTTTGCATCTGGATGCGGTCTGTGGCTAGGTCTGACCCCCAATCCCCCTTCAGATGCCGTTCCCAAGAAAAGAGGACCGAAGACAGATGTGCTTGAAGCTCTTCTCAAGCGTGTTGACGGGCTGGAAAAACGCCTGCACACTGAGGGGAAGAGCGACGGCACCGAGGGGGAAGGCGAGACCGAACTGTCTCCCCGCGAGGAAATCGCCACCGACAACAAACCTCCCGCACAACGACCAGCATCGGCCACATCGTCATCGGCAGCAGCAACAGCAGCAGCAGCAGCAGCTCCACAAGCTCGGCCTGTTCTCGAGATTGCTCCGAAGCAGTTGATGTCACCCATCGAACCCAGGTGTGCACTATCCTATCTCACTCCACTCACTCCACTCACTCCCCCCCCCTCCTCTTCCCCTTCCTGCTCCACTACACGTAGCTAACCCTTTCCTCCCCCCCTTC
This sequence comes from Helminthosporium solani, assembly GCA_022560085.1. NCBI lineage: Eukaryota > Fungi > Ascomycota > Dothideomycetes > Pleosporales > Massarinaceae > Helminthosporium > Helminthosporium solani. The sequence continues at coordinate 171,036 of JAFISD010000036.1, forward strand.
TCCAGCCTGCAAACACCCATTATCCCCGAAAACCTACTGGATACGTACTTTGCCCGCATCCACGGCAAGCCTTACTTCATTCTGGATGAAGCCACGACCAGGCAGCGTCTGCAGACAAACCAGCTGCCCCCCTACCTGGCCTATGCTATCTATGCCGTCAGTGCTCGGTATGTCCAGCCCAAGATCAAACGACCATGCCACCAAGTCACCCCAGCACTGACACAGTTCCAGATATACGCCTCAGTTCGGCGGATACAACAATGCAGTGCGCTATGGCGACGATTATGCACGCCGCGCCCGGCAAGAGCTGGACGTTGATGAACCCTCTATCGAAGCCCTGCAAACCCTAATGCTGCTCTCGCAAGCGAGCTTCCAGATGGGTATGGGCAAGAAGACCTACATGCTCCTGAGTATGCGCCCCGCATTTCGGACATTTGGCATCGCTGACCTAGATTCCAGCCTCTGCCATCTCCATGGCTTTTGCTCTCGATCTCCATCGGGAACTGCCGCCAACGCTCAAGGTGGCCCAGAGCGAGCGCGAGGGCCGGCGCCGCCTCTTCTGGTCCTGCTGGCTCATGGACCGCTTCGCCGCCGCTGGCTCGAAGCGTCCTTCATTAATTGCGGATGAATCCATTGTGCTCCGCCTGCCGTCCTGGCAACTCCATCCAGGAGGGATGCTCCTGGAAGGCGACTATTTCTCCAATGGTTCCAATCTGCAGTACATGGTAGGCGCAGGAAACCCCGGCCAAGGAAGCATGGGTATGTTGATCGGCATAACAAAAACCCTGGGTATAACAAATCGCTACCTCGCAGCCGGCGGGGTCAAGGGCGACTCCCATTTCCCTTGGCACTCCCTCTCCAACCTATCCAAGATTCGGCAAGAACTCGACATTTGGGCTTCCGACACTCAGGATACATTTACCTCGCTCGAAGCCCTGTTTGGCCAGCCAGACAGCACGATACTGGTTTTGAGCAAGCTGGTGTATCATCTAATACACTGCCTCATCTATCGCCCATTTTTACCGGTGGATCTGGCCGAACTGTCGGGGACCTCGCAGCACCAATCATGGCAGATCGAGGCCACAAACATGTGCTTTTTGCATGCAAATGCCATAGCGGAATTGGTGGAAATCGGCAGGGCATCCTCCATCATCGACTGGCCTGCCTTTGTGGGTTACTGCGTCTGCACTGCAGGTACGATACATGTTCACGGAGCACACTATCGCGGGCGAGAAGGCGAGGTCTTCTCTGTCAGCCCTGAGTTCCTCTCGCGAGAGATGCATCAGCTGTCTGACTTGCGGTTCATCTGGGCCGGCATCCAGCACCAGCGCGACACGTTGCAGAACATCTACGGCTGCCACACCGAATTCGTAAAGTCCCTGGCCAGCAATCCCATGCGTTTCTCTCCCGTCTTTCAATTAGAAGACTTCTTCGACCGCTATCCAGGACAAAGCTTCGATGGCGCTCATGTTACGTTCCAGGACATGCAGGTCGAAACAGTCCATGAGAGGTAACTCGACTACCCCTGACTTTGTACCATTAGCGCTCACTCCTTCTAGCATTGCATCATCATACGGTGCCGAGCGAAGGAACGACAGCATATACATGAACACTGCAATACCAAATCAGTCCCTCTATCAACCGCCTCAGCCACCAACATTGCCCTCCAGCAATACGTATGGAAATGGCCCTCCTACGAAGAAACGACGAGCCACTACTTCCAGCACAACAAAACCTAGTGTGCAAGTTGCGCCACCGCTCCCGACACCTACATCCGCAACCTATCCTCCTGTATCAGCGGCAGTAGCCTCTTCTCTCACGTCCAACGACTCTGGCAGCAACCGCGTTTCCTCGCCAGCATCATCTCTCCGTCCCTTTACTCCACCATCTACCAACGGTACCAGCGCAGGCAGCCACAGCACATTTCCCAACATGTCCATGGGAGGACTCAATCTCCCGTTTTCGCCAAACTTTTCGTTCTCCCCGCTCCCGCAACTACCCAGTCTCGCACCAACACCGACCCCGGCTCACGCGCATCCGCACCAACCACCTCCACCTTCCGCACCATCTGCTCATCAAACAAACGACAACTCAACTTCTTCATTCGACCCCATGCTGAGCATGCCGACTCCGTATGACCAACGTACACCAGGTGCTGCGAGTACGTCCGGTGGGAGCGTGCATACGGATCCCGATAAGGACCCATTCCTAAGCTTGTTAGAGCAACTCGCGGAGAATGAGGTCAGCCGAGGTGGTCCAAGTGAACTCGATTTCTTCCTCAGCGGACAGAGCGGATGAGGAGCGAGCGAAGAATCCCGGCCCACGTTTTTTCACTTTGATCAGGGTGCGCGAAGATCCACTTCGATCCGCCCCCTAGGTTTCGTATCGCTCGGATCCGCCGACATGTCTCGCAACTTGGCTTCGCTGCCATCTCACGTTATATCCAGGACCGATTGAAGCGATCGGCCATTTTCCAACACCATTTCATTGCGACAAATTCCTTTAATCTTCTGCGACTTCTTCTACTTCTGTTACATATTTACTTTGCGCATTGTTGTCTTATTCTCCTCGCAAATAGGAAAAGGGGAAAGGCCCTTATCAGAACGGAAGCCCGGCGCTGGATGGAGTATTATTATTAAATGGGGGGGGGGGGGGGGGGGGGAAAAAAAAAAAAAAACGGCCAAAAACGAAACGTATAACAACCCGTAAAAACGCCCAAAAAAACCCCCCCCA
>JAFISD010000370.1:0-17153 GCA_022560085.1 Helminthosporium solani
TCATTGTTTTTTTATGTAACAGGCGAGAAGCCTCTCATATATATGTACGTATTCCTGACACCTGTTACACATATGCTTCAGCCACCGTGACATCTGACAAGTATTTATTAGGGAGACTTCTCTAGGGAGACTTCTTTAGGGAGCATTATTTAATACTAAAATTAGATCTCTCCTAGGAGATTTCTTCAAGGAGACTTCTTTAGGGAGCGTTCTTTAAGGAGTATTCTTTAGGGAGACTTCTCTAGGGAGCGTTCTTTAAAGAGTATTATTAGATATTATAGTGGCTAAAGTATATATATAATAGGTATTAGGAATACGTATATATATATAAGAGGCTTCTCGCCTATTATATAAAAAAACAATAAACTTAATTACTTACTTTAATAGGTTATAAGCCTAGCTTATATATAATAGAAATTTTAGATTCTATACCTACAGCTAAGCTTCTACAATAAGTAAGAATATTATTAACAAGAAAAACTAACCTCTAGTACCTAGAAGTTTAATAAATACTAGTAATAATAAGGCATTATACTTAGAGCAACTTCCCTCCACCCCTAGCAAAAAGTATAAGAAAAAGCAAAGATAAAGTATTATACTATTACTTCCACCTTGTAGATAACATAGTAATAGACGTTATAATCTATCTTAGTAAAACTATATCACAATAGATAAGATAAGATTAGCCATAGCTAGACAAACTTCCTTCCACTAGAAAAAGGAAAAGAATAAAAGCAACAAAAATTCCTTAATACTAGATATTATAATAACTCCTATAAGCAATCTAACTAAAACACTAAGATAGGTAAAGCTAGTTCTAGTTATATATACCCTAGCCTACTTATTAGGATAGCATAAAAGCGTATAATGGAATAAGATATATTAGTCCTAAACGCTAGATCCTTAGTTAACTATCTTTACTTATTAACTCTATCCCTAAAGAAGCTACTATAATAAGTATAAAGGTACTAAGCAACTTACTACTAGATAGATATAGAACTAAATCTTATCTTATATCTTCAACTATACTATAACTAGAGTTAGGTCTAAATCTAAAGGATATTTTTCCTATTACTATTAGCAGCTATAGTTAGACTTACTTACTCGCACGTACTAAATTAAGAACGTGTAAACCACGTGTTAAAGGTATCTACTTAGATTATTAGTCCTAGGGATCTCCCTAGTATATAGAATAGCACTCTTAATAGAGTTACTATACCTACTTCCTACGCTAAGCAAGGGCCAAGGCACTTCTACCACCTTACTTCTAGTCCTACTTAGACTAAAAATAAAATTAAGCTAGTAGTACTGCATATATTCACCCCTAAGGACGATAGAAGCACTACTACTTAATATAACCTTTAGTTAAATAGGCTCTAGAACTTCTAGGAGGGTTAAATACCCTACTAAGTTAATTACTTCTAATTTCCTCACTTCTTTAGGGCGTTTAAAGATCTATTGAGATTACGTAGGATACTAGACAAAGAATACATCCCTCTTTCTTACTTATATATACTAGACCTATCTAATTAAAGCCCCTCTATTATCTTAAGCTAGCTAAGTAACGTATTAAGTCTAGACCTCTTTAGCTTAGAAGTATATCCTATTAGTCCACCTAACTAAGGCTCCTCTACTATTAGTAATAATTTAGACTTAGAGTTCTTTAGCGTAGAGGAAAGTTAGCCTTTACTATAACTAACACTATAAAGTTTAAGTAGTTTAGCCTAAACACGTTTTACAATGCTATTCTTATACTAGACAATACTAATAACTAGTTTAAATAGAATTAGAAAGTTAATAAATTTATTTAAATATCTACTATTACTAAGGACGAAGCAACTCTACTAATAGAGGAAAAAGATATATAATAATAGCACCACTGCTAGAAGTTCTACGCGGCGATAATCATAGCGAAACTAACGCATAATACTACGTAATAAATTAATACCTTTAAAATCTATTAAGTAAAATCTCTTCTCTAGGTGGTTAAGGAGAACTTTAAGCTAAAAGGCTCTAGAACCTACATTAACCTTTAGCGCTAATATATATCCCTTACGCGAGAGAAGTGTAGGAGTACTTAAGCCCTTAGTGCTAAGATTAGGAGGATTCACGTAGAAAAGCTCTTACTTGATTCTAACTACGTTACCTTAGAGATTAAGCAAATATTCTTCTTTATATATACACTAGGCGCTGAATATAAAGGCTTCTATAATTATATCTTTAGGTAAATAGACCTTGTTAATAATAGAGACGTAGATAGCAACGTTATAAAAGCAGCACCCATATTTAATTATATTAAAAACAAGGTAATTAAAGAAGAGCATAGAAAAGGGCAGCTAGAAAAACAACTAGTTAAGAAGTAGGGACTTCCTATCCTTACTCTAACTCAAGGATCTATCTATAGAAACGTAATACTATTAGCTAATAGAATTATATACTAAGTTGAAATTAATAATACACTCTACTACTCTTTCTACTAAAAACCCTACTACATAGCAACGGAGTGCTTTAGGAAGAACCCAAAGCTAAAGGACCAAAGAAAGAGTGGGAAAGAGTATAGGTTAAGGCTATAAAGTTCACACCTAAGTAGATACAAGCTATCAAAGAGGTAATATACTACTAATAACAAAGACAATAATAAGAGCAATCTAAAAGATTCAACTAAGCCTATCTTTATAGTAATACAAGCTATAGGGGAAGATATTAACGCAGTATTTAGAAGGGCTATTAAAGATAATTAAGCTACTCTTAATCTAGCCCTTATAATAATAGCCATAAGGATACTTCTAATCTATAATGCCTAGATTATTAATAGTAGCTATGCCTAATACGTCTATAATAATACCTCTACGTTTGTTTAAATAGATAAGTACTATAGGCTGCTACTAAAAAGTATTAACGCCTCTATATCCCCCTTAGGAGTAGGGATAATAAATATCCTATATAGCGTATAGGGTAGAAGGAGATAGCTTATCCTTAACAACATTCTCTTTATCCCTTCCACACACGTAAACCTTATATCTATGCTATAGCTACTCAAGCGTAGAGTAAGGATTAAGTTCTTAAGCTAGGGAGCTATAATCTATAATAAACTAAGTAGAAAGAGTCTATATACTATAAGCTAATACCAAGGTATCTACGCGCTTAACCTATAGATAAATCTCTCCTTTCTAGCCTATCACGTTAGCCTATAGATAACCCTTTAGCATAACTAACTAGCCTATATAAGCAATATGAACTTATAATAACTTAAGAAGCAGGCTTATAGAATTTAGGATATAGAGCTACAAGAACTATATAATCTATACCTTTAGGGCTAAATAACTAAAAAACCCTATAACTACTTAGGCTAAAGGGGGGAATATCTAATAGAATTACTCTATATAGATATAGCAGGCCTATTTAATAAAGGCCTTAATAGAAGTTATTACTAGCTTACTATTATTAATAACTTTACTAGCTAGGTTAAAATTATCCCTATACTATAAAGATAAGGATTTGTAATTAAATTACTACGCTTCTTTCTTAATTATAATAAGCGTCCTAAAAGAAAATGTAGGCGTATTCGTCTTAATAGGATCCCTAAATAAGTAGGAGAAGAAATAAAGTTTTTACTCTTCTCTTAGGCAATCTAAGCTAAAGTTATAGGCATTAACTAGTATTAGTAAAATAGCGTTGCTAAAAGAGCCTATAAGATAATATATAATTAAGTAGGACTAATACTAGTATATACAAAACTCCTATTAAAGTTTTAGCTAGAAGTAGCTTAAATAGCAGTATACCTTTTAAACTAATTACCCTTATCAAGGCTGTAGATAACGCCGTACCAAGTATAGTATAGTAAGAAGCCTAATCTATCACAACTAAGGGTGATTAGGTTAAGGGGGGAATACCTAATTCCACCTAAGCAAAGGAAGAAGCTAATAGAGCCAAGAATAAGGCTATATATCTTACTAGGCTATAAAGGGAACACTAACTACTATATCCTACTAGAAAATAGATAGATTATTAGGACCCTAAACGCTAAATTTTAAGAAACCCTTATAACTCCCTCTATATAGACTATATAAGATATAGGAGCTAAAATATATAGCTCACCTATAGTAATAGCTACTACTATAGGGGGGAGTATAATAGTAGGGTAAATTAATTAACTATTAGTAAGTATATAGTATATATCTATACTAGCCTCTAGGCGCTATGTATCTATAGTGCTATTAGGGCGCGAACTATCTGCTATAAGCAATAAGAACTTATAATTATTACCTTATATAGGCTCTAAGGACTTATAAAGACTACCTTAGGCAGACTCTAAGTACCTATAAAGACCTTAGGTGGATTCTAAGTACCTATAAAGACCTTAGACGAGTAATAAGAACTTATAAATAATATCCTAATTAAGTAATAATAACTTGTAGCTAGTTGCTAAGTAGGGAGATATTACCCTATTGCTACTTAGGAGTAATAATACCTTTAAATCATTCCTAGAGACTTTATAAGGGGACGAATCACTACCTAATAGCAACTAGCAATAGGATAATACTTAATATAATCAAGATTTAGGAGAATAGTAATAGCATCTAAGACTCTAACTTAATTACTTACTTTATAGAGCATGATAGGCAGCTATAGAACGCCACCCTAAACTTAGGGTCTATTTCTTATAGGCTATACTAGATATACTTTACAATAGTAAAGAAGAACTTGCGTTGATAAATATACCTAAAGGCAATGTAATTCTAACGTTCTTAATAGTAGCTATAGAAGAGATAGAGCCTTTTAAACTAAGAACTCTTTACTAAGCAAAGAATAATACAAGCTAGCTTAAGTAGGAAAGGGCAATACTTAAAGAGGTAAGTTTATTAAAATAGAATAAAACATAGGATCTTATCAACCCTCCTAAAGACTAATAGGTCCTTAGTAGAAAATAGGTCTTTAAGCTTAAACAAGGACCAAATAGAGAAGTTATCCACTATAAAGGCAGGTAGGTAGTAAAAGGCTTTATATAAGAAGAAGATATTAACTATAATAAAACATTCACCTCTATTATTAAGCTAATAAGCTATAAGGCTCTATTCACAATCATAGCTACTCTAGACCTTAAAATTAAATAAATAAACGTTAAGATAGCTTTCCTATATAGTAATATAGATTATAAGATTTACGTTAAATAGCTCTATTACATAGTAGATAGCACACTAAGGGTCTACAAACTTTGAAAGGCACTTTATAGCTTAAAGCAAGCTCCTTAAATCTAGTATTAGATACTTATAAATTTCCTACGCAGCCTTAGCTTTAAACTAATTAATACTAATCTTAGCATCTTTGTATAGAGCAATATATATATCACTATGTACGTTAATAACCTCCTAATTATTAGGCTAAGCATTATAGAGATAAAGAGGATTAAGAGAGCTCTTAGGAACTACTTCTATATAATAGATCTTAGACTATACAGCTTCTATCTTAGGATATCTATCTACTAAGACCACTAAAATAGGATCCTACATTTAAGTCAAGAAGCATATATTAACAAGGTTATCTATTAGTTTAGGATAAATAACTACACACCTATTAGCACACTAATTAAAACCTCGCCACTAATAGAAAATAGCCCTAAATATATCTATTATCTAAAATAAAAAGTTAAATACTAACGTATTATAGGGTCCCTAATATATATTATACTTAGAACTAGGGGTAACATAGCATACATAGTCTCTATAGCGAGTTAGCACCTAGCGAACCCTAGACTACAATATATAAAGCTCACTCAACGCATTCTTTAATACCTTAAAGGCATAAAGGGTCTTAAACTTATATATAAGAGCAACCTCTAGGTGCTAAAAGGATTCACGGACGTAGATTAGGCTAGTTATTATAATACATAATAATTAACTACTAGATACCTATTCAATATTAGAAGTAGAGTAATAAGCTAGCAATCTAAGCGCTAGAGCGTTGTTGCTTTATCAACCTACGAAGCCAAGTTTATAGGCTAGACATAGGCGACTAAGGAGGCAATCTAGCTAAGAAGACTACTTAATAAGCTAAACTTAAGTTAAGGAAAAACTATAACAATTATCTATAGTAATAACCAAGGAGCTATTACCCTATTATTAAACCTACAATACCACTTACAAACGAAGTATATAGAGATCCAACGCAAATAGCAAGGAGAAGTTTAGGAGGCTAGGGTAGTTAAATTAAAGTATATCTCCACCCTAGAATAGATTACTAATAGATTTACTAAGCCCCTTATATAAGATAGGTTTAAGTAGTTCTAGAGAGGGCTAGGGATTAAGTAATACTTAGTAGCTATTAAGTCTAGGTAGGAATAGCATATTAGGTACCCTTTTCTTCCTTCTCTTTTAAAGTCTTTAGAAGGTTTTAACAGGGCCTATTACTACTATAACAAATAGTCGATAGATTCCTAGCGCTAGTTGTTATTAAGTAGGAGTATTAGATATTATAGTAGCTAAAGTATATATATAATAGGTGTTAGGAATACGTATATATATATAAGAGGCTTCTTACCTATTATATAAAAAAATAATAAACTCAATTACTTGCTTTAACAAGTATTATTTAGTGCTAAAATTAGATCTCTCCTAGGAGATTTCTTTAGGGAGACCTCTTTGGGGAATAATATATAGGGAGCATTCTTCTAGAAGTAGTTATTATATTCCTAGAAAGCACGTACTTGCCTAGGCCTAACTAAGTATACACGTGATAAGATTAGCTTCTACAGTATTAACACAAACGCGAAATAGGGGGAGGGCTAGAATAGGAACCTACAACAAGTGCTAAAACTAGGTTATAAAGAGAAGGAGTTAGTAGGACTAGGCACTAAGTAGAAATATATAAAACTAACTTATGACTTTACGTTTATAGGTGGGGACAAAAGAGGAATATGTATTTAGATATAGTATAGAATTATTATAAAGGCTACAAGCTATAAAAGCTAGCTCTAATTTATACTTTTAGTTTTATTAAAGCAAGTAATTAGGTTATTATGTTGTAGATGCGTACCTAAGACCCTTTTATACGTCGTTCAACCCCCTATTCTATGCTTTGCCATTTTAGCTACTATGATTCTACTAATAGGTATAACGCCAACATCACGCCAAGCACTACCCCATGCTAGGTCCAGGCGAGTGGCCAACAACAATTACCAAAAACTCACAAAGACGCTGCACTAAAAATTAACAAAGTTAAGCCTTGAATATAATACCTAAGTTTACTTTCTAGCCTACTAAAATAGCTAGTTTAGTGGATTTATTTTATCAAATAAGGCTGGCTAGCCTTGGCTACCTCTAGGCTAAGAAACCCTTATAAGACTCTTCTCTTATTATAAGTATAACTTATACTAATAGCTATAAAGGAGAAGATATACCCCCTACCTATTATAAAATCACTATCTTAGTGCTGCCAAGCTCTGCAAAGACAGGCAAAAAGCGCATCTTCTAAAATAGTTTTATAGGCTACTTTTGGCATAATACTATATACAAGTTAGCTGGTATAGACTAGCTTAGTCTTAATACTAAGTTTATAATGCTATTCTACCTTGCTATTTTCCCTAGTAGTTCCTTATTCTAAGAGTTATTACTAAACTTATGATATAGGATTTTGTTAAACTTGCACCACCTAAATCCCTGCGTAAACTCAATAGGAATCAGCGTGGCATGAAAATAGGTAGAGTCTATATAGATATCTAGGTAGTGTAGGTAGGACTAAATCCCTAACTAGGATAAGTAGTATAGGATTTTTGCCTGCATAGTTAATATTCCTGCGTATTATACCTCTAGGAGCTAGTCTCTAGGGCATACAACTTTTAACTATGCTAATATAATACCTATATAGGTTTTATAATACTAGGAATAGTTATACCTATACAAGCTATATTCCTGCATAAACTACGCACTATAGGATATAGTTCTAATATATAGTATTTTTCTCTATATAGGTGGAACGCCTATACTAGCTCTACTAGGCTTACCACGTAGGGCTAACGTCCCTCCCTAAGTAGCGCAAAACCCTCTATAACGCAAAAAAAAAGGGGTACTTTAACTTCAAGTATACTTTAATCTATATATATGTTAGAATATTTGGTGTTCTTATAAGGTTCCTATACTTTAGCTTCTTATAGATATATATACCTATTCCTACTAATAAATTACCTTTACATAGCTATTTTTACGCCTAATCTATAAGGAGCCTTCTTTTACCTTGGAAAGGTATCTATCTACTATAACTACGCTACGTAGCTAGCACCACTACGAGGCGAAGTTACATGTTTAATACAAGCCTTAAAATGTTTTAATAATATTGCAAAGTCATATTAGCCTTTTGCGTTGATATAGTGGGGAATCTTATGCGTAATTGCCACCCTAATTGGTACTTCTAATTAAAGCAAGAATTGTATTTAGCTAGCGCTAAATACCACGCTAGCGTATTCTATATTAGCTATGTATAGTTAGCTTGTAGCTAAAAGGCCTATAGCTAGGAGGCTTATCCTATGCTTAAGTAGTTAAACCTATCTTAGAGTAGCACTAATAAATATATTTTCTAGTGATTGTTTTTAGGGATGTTGTGCTAATAATTTACATTAATATATTCTTGCTACTAGAGCCTACTATAGCTTGCTTACTATTTTAGTTTCTACTATATTAATCTCTAGAGTAGACTTCTTATACTTATAGCTACGCTTCCTATTACTTTTATCTATAGCTTCGCCTATTACTTTAGTCTTACTAACCTCTAGCGTAGGACTTTTACGCTTATAACTACGCTTTCCCTTACCCTTCTCTATAGTGGCTTTATCTTTAGTAGCATGCTTTACTTAAGCCACCTTAAGATCCTTAAAACTTATTACCTTTGCCTTTCTAAGGACTATAGATTTTATTAATTAGCGCACCTTTGCTTTGCTGTTTATCTTAGCTAATAGTTAGTTGTAGTCCTAAAGGAGATATTATTTAGTAAAGGATATTTAAGTAGCATTTGTAAGCTTTTAGACGCGCCTTTATAGGCGCTTAGAAGCACACGTATCTTCTTTAATTAGATTATATAAAGACAAAAGACCCTTAGTAGTTATAGGTATAATAGGCGTTACTAGGACCTTGTCTTATTAATAAGTATTAGATTTATTAGGTATAGTAAGCTCTATAAGTAGTGGCTTTAGTATATCTTAGAGCACTCTCTTTGGATTAAATAGGAACAAGCTAGTAGCAGCCTATGCCGCCTTAATATTCCTCTTAGTCAGCGCTCTATCCCTTGCTAGCTGATATAGATAAGTGAAATGCTCCTTCCTAACCTTATCTACGCCGCCTCTATTCAACTACTTAACCTTATTGTGGTAGGCTATTTTTAATAGGGCAAAGACGCTAACGTTATATAGCTAGAGCTTATGTAAGGTGTGAGATAGAAGCTAGTATAGGATTATATTATACTTAAAGTAGAACTCTAGGATCTCTAGAGTCTTATAAGTTCTAAAGCTATTATAGATTAGCACCTGTAGTTTACTATTAGCTAGTCCTCTAGTTTAGGCATTAAACACGCGCGTAAGCTACTCTAAGCAGATCTTTAAGTTATTATATCTATTCTCTAAATAACTATAATACTATCTAGGGGTTGGATATATAGTCTAATTACTTTAATAGGTAGAAAAGGGCTATATAATAAGGGGAAGTAGCGACCTACTATTAGCGCTAATATACTTAACTATAGTTACTATAGTCTACTTAACACTAGCGCCTCTATAGCTATGTATATTATCTTTACCTATAAGGACTTTAATAGAGCCTAGTATACTTAGTATAATACCTATCTTATCTATATTGTAGATATTCTCTAGTAGTATACTTAGACCTTATAGTACCTTATTAATTACCTTAAACTACTCTATAATCTTACTATATATAAACTTCTTATACTAATTCTAGTCTATTAACCTAATTCTCCTCACTCTAACTTTAGGCTGGCGTTTTTTAAAGGCTTGAGCCTAGTTCTTGCCTAGGGGCTTAATGGGCTTGTTTAGCGTGGATCGCTGGTAGGCGATGCTAAAGGCTAGTGAGGGTATATACTTGATATAGATAGGTTGTCTAAGACTAGATATCTATAATAAGAATATTATAAGTGCTTTCTCTTTATTAGTAGTAAGATACTACTAGTGTTGGGCCTTCTCCTCATGGGAGGATTAGCTACGTGCGCGATAGTATAGGGTGTAGAGAGAGATATTACCCTATTCTAAGAGGGTAGCCTAGGTTCTAGGTGTATTAAAAGAACGTGCCTACGCTAGTACCTTGCTAGCTTAGTCCATAGTGATAATAGTGTTGGAGGTGCTATAGTAGACACGTAGCTAGTGGTAATAAATACCTCGCCTGCCCTCTAAAAATACCCGCCCTCTAAAATAGCCCGTTATTAGATACGTCTAGAATAGTAGGATACTTAGACTAGTTAGGCATAGTATAGGATCCTTTATGCCTTATAAGCTAGCTAGATTAGCTTGGGAATTGATTAATCTAAGCTATACTACGTTATACTACACCTTAGCCCTAGTATCTACGCTATACTTTAGGCTATGTAATTAGCCTTACCTTAACTATAATAGTTTGTTCCTACCCTCTAACATTAAGCCTAAACCTCCTAGTATAATAATACAACTCGCGCACTCTCGCGCTATATTACTATTAGAATAATCCTTAGGTATAGATTAGCATCCTTGCATGCTAGCTAACCTTCCTAGCCTAGGACTAAAGTACTTAACAAGCTACTATCTTATCTTAGCTAGGCTACTATATCTAATCCCTACTAAGATCCATTCCTTCCACGTACCCTATCTAGCTCTAATGTGAAATAATGCGCCTTATATAATGTAGTAATACTAGTAACTTTATTCTTGCTTAGATTAATAATAACTCTACCCCTCCTCTTTACGCGATTCTTTTATATACCTAGGGCGCTAATGCTAAGGAGGTTACCTTTAACAACCTAATGAATAATACTAGTAAGGATAAGCCTAGCTATAAGAAGATCTAGTTCTATGTAGAGCAAGCTACACGTGATAACCTAGAATACTTCTAGATTAATACGTGTTATATTAATAAGAAAAATAATGCTAAACTCTTATACGCTATTAACTTAATATTTTGCTAGTACTATAAGGCTACTTGATGCTACGCCTATTTACTAGATATCTCCACAACTTCTTTTATTTTAAATAGAAGAAAAAAGCCAATAACGTAATAGAAGCTAGCTTTTTAGAAGAGTAGATAGTTTACCTAGGGCTAGACGCTCTAAGAACTTCTTACTCTAGCTTTAGTTAAATTCTTCTCCTTAGAAGGCAAGTAGCTTAGTGATAAAAGTTTACTTAGATAGCAAATCTATGAGATTATAGTAATTCCTAGTTTAGTACTCTAAGGTACCCCCCTATCCTAGTTTAGTATTAATAAGCGAATCTTGTAGATTAATAATTATTAGACTAAGCTTGAAGAAGATAAAGCGTACTCCTTACTAGGCATTCTTAATATTTATATACTACCTATCTATAGCGAAGGGATAGAGAGTGTGTTTAGGAGACTTAGAGAAGAAATTAACAAGTAGAAGAAATATATACAAGACCTATATCTTACTAATCCTTATAATAATAAGAAACGTATTAAAGACACTAAGGGAGGGCTATTAGAGGACTCTTACCACTAGATACTTAAGAACGCAGACTTCTAATAATAGCGTAATAATAAGAATAGCTAACTACTCTAGATTAAGGGTAATCCTAGGAAAGGTAAAATAATACTACTTTATAGTATTATTAAAGAGTTAAAGAAGTTAATTACAAAGATAGACCTCCTATCCTACTTCTTTTGCTAGGCTATAGACTTATAGATTAACAGCGCTACTATGGTGCTATAAGGTTTGCTATACTTACTTATTAAGTAGTAGCTAGCACTTGTATTACATATTTAGAAAGAGTATAATTACGCTAGTAAAGTACTCTTTAAGAATGCGAACGCCTAGGTTGCCTTGTCTAAGATCTTTATAAGTATTCTATAAGACCTAGGCTTAAATAGTACGTTCCTTATTATTAATACGCTTAATAAGTGTATTATAGATTTGCCTTAATTACTAGAGTTTATTATATAGAAGTTATACGTGTCTTCTCGTGTTAAGTAGATTGTCTCTAGCTGTAACTAGCTAGTAATTAAAAAGGACCTTAACTCTACTAGGCAAAAAACTAGGCTATATCTTAAGCTAAATAAGGACTCTATTTCTAGAGCTATAAGAGTATATATTCAGTTCAAAGTAGACTAGTTAGCAAAGTAAAATAGATATAATAATAATACATAGGACACTATTACACGCTACTTATTACTAAACGCTAAGGGTATCTTCCTCTAGGTAGTATTAGTATATTAAGAACTTACCTATATATTAGAATAGAAGGTTTAGAAAAAGCTAATGGTATTTCCACCTAGACTCAACGCCCTATATAGATAGACAATAGACTAGATCTATAATTTAGAAGATACTAACCTTTATAAACGTATACTAGCTATTATCTCTACTATCTACTAGCTAGTTATATTAGATAAACTTATATCTTTCGTTAATATACCTAATAGTATTTCTAGGGATTATAAGGCTTTGTCTAAGGTTATAGGGCTTTGTAGCTCTTTCCTAACGCTTCGCAAATATACTATCTACTTTATCTACTAATTAGCAAAGGAATTTCTATCTTAGGAAGCAAGCTCTAAAATCTTTCCCTATAGAATAGAGGGTATTTACTATTCAATCTTCTCAAAATCCCTCTAGATTATATTGGTACTTTAGCGAGACATATACAGCCTCTATAAACTAGGGTATCCTACTAAGCTAGTAAAACTACTAGACCTAGATCCCTTAGCGACTCTATGTTACTTATATATCTACTAGATTAACTACCTTAGTGATTAGAGTCTTACCTCCTCTATAACTTCCTTAGTAGACCTATAAGATAGTAGCGCTATCTATAAATTCTTAAGGGAGAAATTCCTTTACTAGCTTGAGGCTCTTAGCCTATATAAAAGCCTACTAGATAGGGTAGTCTTAATAGCAAAATTAAAGGCGTTGGTGGATGTAATACTCTACCCTAGATGATAATCTTTATAATATGCATACTAATATAATTTAGGGAAGAGTAGATGTAGCTATGTTAAATAAGTTTATTTAAGATACGCATTAATTTATTATAGCGTATAAGGGGGTAATAGAAAATAGTCCCTTGTAGGCATACGCATCAGCACTTCTATTTAGTCTAGCTAGCAGCCTAGTAAGGGGATATTTTAAAGAAGAAGAGCTATAGTAGATTATAATAAAGCTAAGTAACGTAATAGGAGAGCAATAGAGTGCCTACCTCTTAACGCTTAAGGGGCATTATAGTGTAGTTAACTTTATAGCCTTCTCCTATAACTTAATATAGCTTACGTTAGCGTTAGATAATAAGATAGTTAAAGTCTAGGATATAGGTAGCAACACCTACCTATTAACGCTTAAGGGGCATTATAATAAGGTCTAGTCTATAGCCTTCTCCTATAACTTAGCATAGGTCGCGTCAGCGTCGCCTAATATAATAGTTAAGATATAGGATATAGGCAGCAGCATCTGCCTATTGACGCTTGATAGGTATAGTAATGTAGTTAGCTTAGTAGCCTTCTCCTATAACTCAGCACAGCTCACGTTGGTGTTATAGGATATAACTATTAAGATTTAGGATATAGGCAGTAGCACCTACGTGTTAATGCTTGAGGATATAGCTAGATCTATAGCCTTCTCCTATAACTTAGCATAGCTTGCATTAGCGTCGTCTAACAATATAGTTAAAATCTAGGATATAGGCAGTAGCGCCTACCTATTAACACTTAAGTGGCATAGTAGTGAGGTCTTCTCTAAGGCCTCTTCTATAGCCTTTTCCTACAACTTAGCCTAGCTCGCGTTAGCGTCGCTTAATAAAATAGTTAAGATCTAGGATCTAAGTAGTAGCATCTACCTATTAACGCTTAATAGGCATTATAATATAGTCTTATCTATCGTGTTCTCTAATAACTTAATATAGCTTGTATTAGTATTATATAATAAATTAGTTAAGATCTAGGATCTAAGTAGCAGCATCTGCCTATTAACGCTTAAGGGACATAGCGCTGCTATTAGGTCTATAGCCTACTCCTTCGACTTAGCATAGCTCACATTAGTGTTGGATAATAAGATAGTTAAGATCTAGGATCTAAGTAGTAGCGCCTACCTACTAACGCTTAAGGATTATTATAATAAGGTCTACTCTATCGCCTTTTCCTATAACTTAGCATGGCTCGCGTTGGCGTTATATAACAAATTAGTTAAGATCTAGGATCTAAGCAGCAGCATCTACCTATTAACACTTGAGGGTTATTATAGTAGAGTATAGTCTATAGCGTTCTCCTACAACTTAGCATAGCTCGCGTTAGTGTTAGACAATATAATTAAGATCTAGGATCCAAGTAGCAGCATCTACCTATTAACGCTTAAGGGGTATAGTAGTATAGTCTAGTCTATAGCTTTCTCTTATAACTTAGCATAGCTCGCCTTAGCGTTAGGCGACAACGTGGTTAAGATCTAGGATTCAAGTAGCAGCACCTACTTATTAACGCTTAAGGGGCATTGCAATTGGGTTAGGTCTATAGTCTTCTCCCATGACTTAACATGGCTTATATTAGCGTTAGATAACAAGATAGTTAAGATTTGGGATCCAAGTAGAGGCGTATACCTTTTAATGCTTAATATTAGCTAGATACTCTACTATATCTCTTTTAATTATACTAATTTATACCTTTACACTAAGATTAGCACTATTAGTCTAAGAAACCCAGCTAGTTCAATCGTAGCTTTGAATAATAGAGAAGTTTAATAGCCCTAATACAAAGGCATAGCTTTTAGTTTAGACAAAGTTTAGATTATATATAACTTGAAGCTATTAGTGTAGTTACCCTTAGAATATTAGCTATCTTGCTTAGTAGTATTAGACAATATAGTTAGTATTAGAGTTAGATTAGGAAGGGTATAGTTTGTTAGCATGTCCTAAGGCCTTTAGTATTCCTTTATTATTATCTTATTTCCTCTATTTCTTTATTTTATAGAGGGGACTAGGGATTAAGGTGTATATATACTTCCCTAAGTTATACACCAAAGCTTTAAGCATCTCTAGATCAAGTGGCAAGTCTGCATGTAGAATCACATACTTGATATTTTGCCACTAGAAATTAAGTGCAATATACCATCATTGAATTTTATACAATCACCATCTAACTACGTGATAATATAGCTTGGGAAAAAGACCCTACTAGTCTAGTCTATATTGGCGGAAGTAGTCTATTAGAGAATAGCCAGCGGCAACGAACACCAGCCCACCGCCTAAAAATAGCCTCTTAGTCGCTAGACATTTATGGAATAGCATAGACCTTCACTAGCTAGGCATATAATAGAATACAATATAGTAATAATCTTCTAGCAATACACTACGTAAGCTCGCTAGATCTATCTATGAAAATCAAGCTTAGGACCCTCTCTATATAGATAAATCTAGATTGTATTAGACTATAGACTAAGCACCTATAAAGCTTGCATTACTTCCTTATACTATAGAGCTATTATTTAGGGCCCCTAAACTCTAGCATTTGTAGATAGCTGTCTTATTAGAGGGATATAAACCAAGTGTAGTTTAAGAGGCCTTAAAATAAACAACTAAGGGCATAAGTAAGAGCGCTATAATTCTTTCGTTACTTACTATTAGCTTAAGGAGAATTCTTGAAAGAAGGGGATTACTATTAATACTATTTAATTTACTATAGGATGAATAGTAGAGATGCTTTTGTAGAAAATATTTTATAGTATAGGGTGCGTTACGTTACGTAGGGGGGGATGTTATATAGTTAAAACATCTACGCTAACTTTGTAATATAGAATCTAGTCTTACTAAATAAGAACTTTGCTTATATATCTAAAATATCTATACTAGTTCTATAATTATTAAAGCAAGTAATGCAATATTATATAGTATAGTAATTTTTACTATTTCTTGTGTATATAGGCCTCGCTTAATATACTCTTCTTTCCAAGCATTTTGTCAATTAGTGATAACCCCTTCTATTGCTAATCCTTATTACAAATATCTTTTAACTATTAGCATTTAAGCTATTAGCGCGTTTCTACTAGTATATCTAACTATCTATTGCTTAACCTAGACGATATTATGCAATATCTAAGAGCCTCGCTGCTTCGCATATAAACAAGCAAGCGCGCTCTAGAGAAGTTATTTTCTAGCCCTATAAAGGTAGTAAGGTAAATAAGTTATCCTTATTATTTCTAATCTTAGAAGCTTTGTTATGGGGCTATCTATACTATGGAATCCTCAAACTAAAGGTACCTATCTTAAAGTAGCGATTAGCTATCTATTATAGCTTGTCTCTATAACTTGTTATAATATAGATTGATACTATCGCTAAAAGATATTAGCTTTTATAGCAATATACTAAGCTAGAGTAGCTTTTCGCATATATAGATAAGATCTTAGTGTAGTTTTAGTTAGATAAATTATAGGATCTATTATCTAGCTTACTCCCTTTAATAGTCTAAACTTTTAATAAATTCTTACTTTATAGAGGTTAGCTTATTTTGCTAATTGTTTATTGTTTGCTATGTAGAAGCTTAATTATCTACATTCAAAATTTTTGTTATATACAAACCTAGGCTTATAACCTATTAGAGTAAGTAATTAAGTTTATTAACTATATAATAGGTAGAAAGCCTTATAGTATATCCCTAATATCTATTACATATATACTTCAGCCACTATAACATCTAATTAGAAAACCACAAGGGAACAAAAGACTATAAGGGAGTAGAAAACCACAAGGGAGCAGAAAACCACGAGGGAGCAGAAAACTATAAGGGAGCAGAAAACTATAAGGGAGCAGAAAACCACAAGGGAGTAGAAAACCACGAGGGAGCAGAAAACCATAAGGGAGCAGAAAACCATAAGGGAGCAGAAAACCACAAGGGAGTAGAAAACCACAAGGGAGTAGAAAACCACAAGGGAGTAGAAAACCACAAGGGAGTAGAAAACCACAAGGGAGTAGAAAACCACA